>PVJO010004145.1:0-113854 GCA_004026905.1 Hystrix cristata
CCTCCGTTACAGAAAAAAGAAACAATTTAATATCTAAACAAGAATCTGATTTCATAAATTAAAGGTAATTTCAGAAAGTTTTTTTTAAATTTTGAGCTTATAACCATTTAATATCTTCATAAAAATAAACTACATTAAAACATTTCCTAAAATTTAAAGTGATAATTTAACTTTTACAACTTTCTAAAGTTTTAACATGCATAGTTAGATAGACTGTAATAAAATTAATCTGAATGTCATAATAATTTTATACTTGTTTTAAATACAATATATCTTATAAGAATAGAAGATTATAACACTTATTCAATAAGAATATGTTGCTTGCTTGAAAATTATTTAAAAATACAAAATAATGATCTACTGCATACATGGTGTACAGCTCAGCTCAGCTAATAATGTTGTATATTTGAAAATAGATAGATTCTTAATCTCCCCATTTATATAAGAAATGCTTGATTTCAATAAATAAAAATATTTGAAAGAGGTCAAAATTGTCATCCTCTCAAGTCACTGTTGTAAGATGTATGTGTATAGTGAAAGGTATGCTAGTAAAATTTCTTGGCCTTTTTCTGTAATGGTACATAACAAGTGTTTTATTATGGGACATGGGCTGTTTAACTACAATCTTAATTCCAACATAAAATATAAATTGTCTCCAATTTTATGATTCAAAGTCATGTTTCTGCTTCAACAAGATTCAAAATATGATAAGGGAAAATTCAGTCATGTTCAGCTTTGATTTTAAAAAAGAGTTCTTATTTATCCTGTATACAAAACTTAAAATTGTATTATATCATCTCTGTTGGCCAAGAGTATCTAGTGACAGTTTTAATTAAATCTTTAAATTCCAATACATAGAATATGTGCAAAAGAAAAGGAAACAGAAAAATTTGTATCCCAAGAGAATACATTGTAGGATTACTTTATGGACTTTAAAACACATTACAAAATAATTATTTTTAGTAAGGAAAATAAAATATAAAGATAATTTAGCATTTCTCAGCAATTGGTTCAATAAGAAACATTTTAACTTTTCATGTGACCAAATTATGAAATTATTAAAGAATAAACATAAATTATAAAGCTCATTATCAAACTGCCAAAAATGGGATCCTAGAGAAAATAAATAATCATTAAGTCTAATAACTTGACTTTGAAAGTTTTCAGAAATCTGTCAATATTGATTTTGTGGTCAGCTTCTAAATGACTTTCCTACTTCTGATCCACTGGATCATTACAAGGAAAGGTTACTAACCACATGTCATGTAATTTGTATTCTGGAACCTGGCTGCCTCAAAATGCTTTGCTCTTTTCATTTTCCCTTGGGACTCTAGCCAGAAACTGACTCTACCCAGAAACTGAGGACACTTATCCATTGGTATTCTAACATCACTAGTTATGTCAAAATTGCTATCTAAAATTTTTGTTCTTTCTCTATCTATCACTGTTATTACATCACAGGAGAAAAACATATCAATTGTAATTCTATTTAAAGAGCTGTTTGTTCTCAGCATAGCTATTTATGGTCATAGAAAAGGGTCAGCGTATTCATAGATTGTTAATGGTATAAGAACATCATATCATTGGTCCTTACATTTATTAGTTACATTTGTCTTGTGTAAACAATCTTGTGCTCAGAAGCAGAAAATACCAATTGTCATAGGTAAAAAAGATGGATATAAAATATTTACTCTGTGACTATTTTTGCATGATTATTTCCATTAGTCTAAAATACTTTCTCTGAATAGCATTATTTCAGGATTTGGTAAAGAAATTGAAGTATAGAGTAAGTAATATACCCAACATCAGTCTCTAAGGAATTTTGCTACAAATACCACCTACTAAAGAGTGGGCACATTAATTTTCATGATTCAGAAAGGAAGTATATCTATATACTCACATCTATGTAAGCATAAAATACATAAATATATTTTTCTCCAAAATTAAATTAGTTAAATATAAAAATGAAAACTAAAAACCATAAACATTGAGCTTTCTGCCTTCTATTAAAATAGAAACCTAAATCTAAAAATTCTTTGAAGTTGAAAACTTTTAAAAAGTACATAAACAATATATTACAAATATCCTTTACTTTGATGGATTCCATTCATTTTTTTTCCCCACTGATCTTTCTTTCTTTTCTCTTTCTCTCTCCCCCCACCCTGCCTTTGTTTTACTTGAACTCATAGTTTTTAAATCTAGGGTTACTGATGAGTGAAACTAAACACAGATCATAAATAGCAATCTTTTTCTCCAAATAATTCATTAAGTATATGGTATACAATTGATTGATATATAGAAGCATACTGATAAATATTATTAGAATTCAACCATTTAGTTTAATTCCTCCTTTCCTCGTCTCACAGCATGACTGGATTAATTCCTTCATATATTAGTATTGTTTGTTTCCAACTCCATAATAAATTCAGCCTCACAGAATGTTACTTAGCATTGAAACTCCTGCATCACCTCACTGTCTCCTTTCCTGGCAGGACCCATCACCTTGCTGCTCACCTTCTCACCCTCCACTGTGCCCTGTAGAGCTCATGCTCTGTTGGCGGTATATCCCCAAATCTTTAAGTACATCTTTACGGACTGATAGCACTTTCTTATGAAACTGAAACCCATTTGTCCACAGGCACTTGTCACCTTTGACACTGTGAGTACCACAGGGTCCTAGAAGAGACACTGAAGTCCTTCTTGCTCCTCATCTCATTTCTTCCACTTTATTCCCTAGGTCCTCAGTGGTAGCAATTCCTCGATCCCATTTTTAGTACTAATTCAGTGAAATATTTTTATTCTTTGTTATCCCTCATTGGTGAGATAATAGTCGGTGGTCTATCAGCATACACAGTGGTGTCCATATACGCTCAATACCATTTCCATATTCTCATTTTTCAATTTTCTTGGCAAAGCTGCAGCGGTGGTCAATCCAATTTTCTACTCTGTTTTTGAGAAGAAGGAGTAAAGCTACATTAGACGATTTCATTTCATATTTGTCTCTACAACCGACCATTGCCATTGCTATGGCAAGCCTATTATATATTTCTATGCACTTTATCAGTTTAGAAAAGAGTATTTTATTCTGTCTCAACCTAGGCTTTCATCACTTGTTTTCATTACTAGTTGACAATATTACTTAATTCACTGCCAAAGTAAAAGCGACAAGATACTTTGTCCCTTGTAAGACTGACAAATCTTATCAAAACATGTCCAGATCTCATCGAGGACCTACACTTACATTTATCCCCGAATGTCAGTTCTCAGTTCTCAAGGGTTTATGTCATTAGACCCTCTCTCGAACCTCCTAAATTTTGCTTCTCACTGCTTAGGATTCCCTTCAGTATAAAAATTATAGACAATATGTAGTATTTTAATAGTCGAAACGGGATTTCTGATTTGGGGAATATGAAATATGTATATGCCTTCCTCTATTTTTCTTGCTAGATACAACTAAACGGCCTGAATATTATAAATAAAACAAGCAAGAGAAGATTAGAAAAGGTAGAAAGAGGAAGGCTGAACAGATGATGATGTAGGATTCGAATGACAGCATGATGTTCAATTCTCTGGGTATTTTTCATCTTATATATTTAAGATTTGAAGTTGACGAAGTAGAAAACGCACCAAGATCAACAGTTACAGACAATAAAAACCCAAAACAAAGATTATTTTCTTTCTTTCTTTTTACCACCATTTGTGTGTGTGTGTGTGTGTACAGTACTGGGTATTGAACCCAAGGCCTTCAGGCTGAGCTGCAACTCCAGCACACATCCTCCCTGTTTTCGGAGATGGGGTCTTCTCAAACTTGCTAACCTCCTGCCTCAGCCTCTCTGAATGCTGAGATTATATGAATGCACCACTTCGCTCAGCTGGACAGAGGATTTTATAAAACTTCATCTACGCTAGTCAAGCAACACAGAAAATCAGTCATGTTATCGGGTAGATTCCGATAATTCCGGGTTCTTCCTTCCTTGACTAAAGATTTGGACAAGGTAGGCAAAAAGTAATTCCAAAGTTTTATTCGAAATTATAAATGAAATTAGGAACTGGCTCTGCCGAGCAAATTCAGGCCAGACATAGAAAAACAGAAAAGGAAAGTAGAGAATAACAGCAAAAGGCAAAAAGTGCACCCCAGAAAGACAGCGCCTCCCCACAGCGCCTGTCCCGAGAAAGGAAGAGTGGGGGAGCTGGCCTCCTCCTGCAGGGTGAACACCCCGCATGGCCCTGTCTTGCTCCAGCTTAGGCAGCCGGGGTAGAAGGCGGTGTGGACCAGGCTGGCGCCCGGCCACACCAAGGGTGCCATCAGGCGGGCGAGCACGTGAGAGGAGGTGCCACCAGCTACGCAGCTCAGAGACTAGCCTTCCTCCTCAGGCCTCTTCTATTTATACAAAGGGGTTCCCCTGGAAACCGCTAGAACCCCTACTTCCTGCCTGGGGAGGGGCAGCGCTTGAATTTGGAGCCTCCGGGGTGACGTCAGATCCGGAGCTCACCTCCTAACCACGCCCCCTGCCGGCCAGCCTTGGCCACGCCCTACTCCTGCGCAATGGTACCCTCTTCTGAAGTAACAGAGGTTCGGTGGAGAGTCCAGACTTCCACACCCCTGAGGTTGGTTGGAGGATGCCCAAACTCTCTATTTAGTGGATATCAGTGAGTACTTAGAAAAGCTGTAGCGCGTCTTTCCTTCGTGACAGCAGACCCTCACAGCGTCAGTGATGCTGAGAGCCTGGACTTGCAGGTGCACCCAGCAGTAACCCGAATTGCTTTGTATTTTACTCAGCTGTGGCAGAGGTAGTCTAGTGGAAGGTCAGGATTTTGGCACAGTCTAACACTCAGGGGACTGTCCCAAATTATGGTGTCAGAAAATAACTTTGAGCAGCAGTATAAGATGTTCTAACCCTCCAAGCCAGCCAAACATCAGTGGAGGCCTAATGGGAAGCCAGAAATCATAACCACACTGCTTAGTATAGAGGAACCCTCCCCTTTATCAGGCGTCGACAGACAAGTGTAAAAATAGAAGTGCCCTATACACTTCCCTGGCCAGAGAAGTGTCAAAAGAGGCCAGGCAAAATGTAGGTTTAAATAAAATCCAGTCCCATAATATTCAAAACAGGCCTGTGTGGTGGCACATGCCTGTAATTCCAGCACACAGGAGGCTGAGGCAGAAGGAGATCGGTGAGCTCAAAGCCAGCCTGGAATACAAAGTGACTTCAAGGACAGCCTGAATTACATAGCGAAACACAGTCTCAAATAACCAACAAAATAGAAAAAAAAAAAAGTTACTCATACAGAGAACCAGCCCGCTCTGTAATTGAATGAGAAGACACCATCGGTAGATGCCCATATGCGAAACACTTCAGCCCATGGAATACAATTTTCTACCAAAAAAAGCAGAATACATATTTTGTTTCAGAATTTATCCATGATAGACCATGTCTCTGGCTTAAAACAAGCCACAGAACGTTTGAATAATTGAAAACAAACAGAATATACTCCCTAAACAAAATGACCTAAAATTGGAAATTAATTAGCATAAAGATAATAAGAAATTTTTCTAGTAGTTGGAAGCTAAACACACTTCTAAACATTTTCCAATAAAAAGAAACTCTCAGGGGAAATCAGCATTATCACATACATTGAACTGCATGAAAATGTGAGTACAATATATCAGCATTTGTGGGACAGTGAGTGTACAGCTTGGAGAAAAATCAGCATTAGGTAAGAAAATAAGTCTCAAATGAATCACTGTTATAGTCGTTGCTTACAAGAGCTTGCAGGACCAGACCAAGGTCCTTCTCCTCAGAAGACTGCACATGTTCTTAATCAGGTTCAGTGCAAGACACAGAAATTTACAAGATTAGCTTACAGTATCTGCCCACAGAGGCAAATGTAGGAGAGTGCCAGAGATCTGTCCTTGAGCTAGAGATCCGGAGATCCACCCGAAGGTCTGGAGCCCATAGTATCCCATAGACGTCTGGATCAGGAGGCAGAGGAATCCGCGATGGAAGACTGAAGTCTGCCCTCGAAGGCCCTAGGACCTGCGCTTCAGACTAGAGTCTGGGCCGGCAGGTTAAGAAGCCGGTGCCAGAAGCAGGCGAATCTGCCCTGAGGGCCCGGAGATGATGCCCAAGGAGAAGGCAAAGACTGGAGCTCCTTTGAAGAGAACAGCAGCCATCCTTGGCCCAGTGAGGGAAATCAGCCACACACCAATTTCACAAAAATTACAATTTAAACAATATGAAGTTGATCATTTGAATGGCACCATAACTATTGAGAAATTATATTTATAAAACCCATAAAAAGGTAGTCTCCAAGACAAGCTTGTTTTACTGAATAACTACAAAATATCTGATGAAAAATATACATTTTATACACTCTCTGAGAATATTAGAATGAGGGAATATATTTCTCAATTGATTTTTATGAAGTCCTATTTGAGAAACACTATCTCCTCATGATAGGCACACAAAAATCTTTATAGAGGTCTTAGTAAATAAATTTCAACAGCAGATAAAAAGAATTAAACACTAAGTGAACTCTGTTCCATGCTGGCTCAGTATTTAAAATGCAATCAATGTGATCCTCCACATTAGCAGGCTAATGAACAAAATAACAAACAAAACCCGCAATATTATGTTGCTTAGTATAGAAAAAGCATTTGATGAAACTTAACAAATACTTATGATTTAAAACTTTCAGAAAAATAGACTAGAACATCTAAGCTTGATTTTTAGAAAAGCATTTGCAAATGAACATAGCTTACATACCCAGTGAGAAAGACAGAAATCTTTACCAGTAAGATTTGCAAGAAAGTGAGGCAGTCTGCTCTCATCAACATTATTTAGTGTGGCACTAGAAGTTCTAGCTATGTATCAAATTGAGAAGTTGAGATAAAAAACAAACAAATTTAAAAGGAAGAAACACAGCTCTCACTAATTACAAATGACGTATTATTCTGCGTAGAAAACCAAAGAACATCTACCCAAAATCCCTAGAACTAATTGCTTTACCTGTGTTGAAATAGAAACAAATGAAACATTTTTCTATCAACAGTGAACACACGAACACCAAAATTAATAATATAAAATCATTTTAAAAGAAAGTGGGAACAGGTTTAACGAAAACCAAATGTATGTAGTAGTTCCATGGTGAAAATGACAAAATGCTAAAAAAAAAAATCAAAATTATAAATGAGATACAGACTGTGTTCACTGCTTGAAAGATGTAAAATCCTGAAGATGTCAATTTTCTTCAGAACTGAGGTATTGGATTAGTAAATATTCTATGACAATTCTAGGTTTGTTAAAATCTTAACTTTTGTAGTGATATTTAAAAAAATTACTCTGAAAGGCACGTACAAAGGCAGAAGAACTAGAATAACTTTTTATTTTTTTTAAAGAATAAAGTAGGAGGAACCCATCTGTGGAGTAGTCAAGAATGTGCTACTAGCAGAGAGTTGATGAAAAAGACCAACGAAGCAGGTCAGAGATAGGAGAAATATACCAACACAACTATGTCCCACTGAATTTTCCCACAGATGAAAAAAATAGTGCACTGGAGGGAATTAAGAATTTCTAACAAATTCAGTGGGAGTAATTAGACATCCACAACCTCCCCCCCCAAAAAAAAACACCTGAACCTCACATCTCATATGGAAACAAATTCAAAATATGTCATCAACTGAAATCACAAAACTTTTAGGAAGAATATACAAGAGAAAAATCATAATCTGGGATTAGGCAAAAAGTTCCTCCACTTGTCACCAAGATCATGATCTATAGGAGAAAATTTTGCAAATTTTTCATCAAAATCAAAATGACTGTAAGAAGAAAAGACAATAATAAGAAAAGATAAGATACAGATCGGGAGAAAATAGTTGCAAACTATATAGCACTGATCAAACAAGACAGTTGGCATCTAGAATGTACAAAGACATTTTTAAAATCAAAAATAGAAAAACTAAAATCCAATTTTAAGAATGGCCTGCTGGGCATGATGGCACATACTGGGATTGAAATTGTGATCCTCTTTTCTCCACCTTCCAGGTACCTGGGATCGCAGCTGCGCACCGCTGCCCCCAGCAAAATGTATAGTTTTACCAAATGTTTTGACTGGGGAAACTGGCTAAAGGTTACACAGGAACTCTCTGAATTTTTCTTGCCTTTTGTATTTCAAATTAAACGTTAGTTTTGAAAATTAAAAGGAAGAAGCACAGCAAATATTCATGACTTCAGATTTTGGTCTAGCAACTGCTTTATTTTTCCTTCATAATAAATGATTTTGAAATGTTTGTTTATAGTCACAGATCTTGTTTATGCCTCGACATATCTCCTAACATGGTCTCCTTCTCTTCATTCTTACAAAATGTCAGTCATAAAATCTCTAATGATGTCATCTTACCAAATTCAATGATCCTATTTTTTCTCTCAATTTGACTCAATAGCCGATACTCAGCCATTCCTTCTTTTCTATATGAAATATGCTATTTTCTTGCCCTAAAAACATCATCTCTCTTGTAATCTTTTAGTTTCTAACACATACTGCTCAGTAGTTTTGGCAGATTTTTGCTTCCTTTATGATCTTTAAATACTGGCACAGCATAGTACATGTACGGCCTGTCATATCACAGTTTGCCGTTGTTTGCTTGAGTCCCCTGAAAGTCCACGTGTTTGAAACTGAATCCCCTTGACCTCATAATAGATGAACATGCGTTCTGCTTTCAAGAATGAACTAATGGATTAATGAGTGCTCTGTCTTCATGAATGGATTCTTGTCCCTATAACAGCAGTCTGTTTCTTTTCAGAGGAGTGGCTATGTTTTAATGGAAACCCTGACAATCTTGCTCTGTCTCTTCATGTGAAGCTCTCCACTATGTTATAATACAAAGACAAAGTCCTTTATGCCCTGATGAAGAGCCCATGCTCTTGGATGCTCCAGCCCCCTGAACCATGAACTGACTAAATCTATTCTTTATGAATTATCCACCTTAACCCACCTCAGTTATACCAACAGAAAATGAGCTAAATCATAGTTGTTTTTTTTTCACAATACACAAAATAACTTGCATAGTCAATATAAGAAAGTGGTTAAATGTATTAAAATATAATGCTATTAATGCTATAATACTCTAATATATATATGATATATCCATTGATAAATTAATAGACAATAGAATTTTACTGAGTTTTGAAAATGTTTGTATCTGTATGTCCCCCTTTTCTATATATATATAACAAAAGGTTCCCTCTTAAATATAAATTTCAATTTTTACCCTGTTAACCACATTTAAGTGTAATGTTAAATATGTGCAGTGTTGTGCAACAAATCTTTAGAACTGTTTATGTTGCAAAACTGAAACTCTACATCCATTAGGCAGCTCCCACATTCCTCCTCTGTAGATCTTGGTGACCAGCGTTCTACTTTTATTAATGTGACTAATGCAGATACCTCATACAAATTGAATAATTTGATATTTGTCATTTTATGCCTATCTTATTTCTCCTAGCATAATTTCAAGTTTCATCTGTGTTGAAGAGTATAGCAGGCTTTCTTTTATTTTAAAGACTGAGTAAAATTCTATTGCATATATCCACATATTGTTTGTCCATTCATCTATCAGTGGATATTCAGGTTTCTTCTACATCTTGGCTATTGTGAATAAAGCTGCAATAAGTGGCTGTGCAAATATTTTTTTGAGACTCTTGTTTCTGTTTTAAATATACTTACTAGTGGAAAAGATAAAACATTTTATCTGCCCAAATGAGTGAAAACTGAATAGCATTTTCACGTATCTCTTGCCTTCACACTTGTGCCACTTCTATTATACCACAGTTGTACTTTTGTTACAGATGATGAATTTACAGTATATGTTATGATCACTCAAGGTTCTTCATTTACATTGTGTTACACTCTCAGGATCATACATTCATTGTATGGTATTTAACAATTATATAATAACATGTATTCACTTTTGTATTAACATCAAGAATAGTTTCACTGACCTAAAGATCCTCTGTGTTCCATTAATTCTTCCTCTGCAACAGCTAGTAAACGTTATTTTTTTTTTTTTGTTTTCACAATCTCCATGATTTTTCCTTCTTGAGAATGGCATATAGTTGGTATTACACAACATGTAGTGTATTAAGACTAGCTTTTTTTCAGTTTGTAATGCACATTTACGTGTTCTCCATGACTTTCTTCACATATCTTCATAGTTCATTTGTTTTCTATGAACAAAGGGTCTCTATGGGGGATGGACTGTGGTATTTCTCTTCCCCCTGTTCAGTTAGCTTCTGATAAATCCTTAGTTTTATCAGATAAAATGAGGCTCAGATTAGATCATCTTTTCTGAGGGCAAAGAAAGATTTATGTTACTATTTGTTTCCTTTTTCTAAGAATCGTTTTGGTTTATGTCTTGTACTATGAGTAACTACTTTCAAGGTGATGATATTATTCTCATTCTTTTTTATGAAATTTTGGTATATTTTTCATAAAACAAAAAAGTAAAGAATCAAATGCTAGAGTGGGTTTTTACATTATTATTTTTCTTCCTTTGCTTCCAGAAGCACAAAGAGTATCCCCCAATATTTAATAACAGAACTTGGTAAAGCTCTTGGAGATAAAACTCACAAAAGTGTTCCTTACAGTTGTGCACTCTTCTGCCACGATTCTGAGCAAGTGCATGTGAAGTTTTCATACTTCTTCTTTGTCTCCTCTGAAGCTCCAGCAATTTATCATTATAATCCAGGTTTTCCTGCCCCAGCACAGATTCTCATGAGTTTCTACTCAGGAGCTCCTGCTTTGGTAAGTTTGGATTCTACACGTCTCTCATTTGTCTTTCCAGTTTTGGTACAGTAGAGCCCATTTCTCTGAGATCAAGGTAGAGATGAACTATCTGCTGCTCCACTTATGGGAAAGTGTGACTTCACTTTTTTGACAGATCTAAACAGAGCTTTTTATTTTTTAGGTTGCTCAGGTTTTTGCTTGATTTTGGGACAGAGGAATTACATGTTAGCAATTATTATGCCAGATCAGAAACTGAAATCACAAATCTGTGCTTGAGGGAGATCCATTTGTGCATTTTTACCTTTTTGTCCCTATACTTTTGATTTCACAGTGAGGAAATGATTGTTAAAACCAATCTAATGAAAAAATTCAGTTATCTCCTTTGCTAAAACTTACAGTTTTGGGTCTTACACTTAGTTCTTTAATGCATTTTGAATTAATTTTGGTAGATTGTAACTGTAAGGATCCAATTTCATTTTTTACATGTAAATACCCCATGTTATTTTCCTAACATTGTTTGTTGTAAAGAGGAACAATATGTTTGAATATTGTAAGACCTGCAAGTGAATAAAAGCAATACAAATAATGTATTGCTAGTCGAGTATCAAATTATAGGTGTTTATCTTCAATTAATAAAATACTTCTAAATTTAAGATTATCTAATAAGAATACGTGCCTTCAGAGGAGGGAACTAGTTGATTAGTAGACACAAAAAATAAGAAAACTTAGTTTCATAAAATTATAATAATTAACCAAACATTTTTTAGGTTATTAATTAAATACAAAAATATTGAGTTATTTTATTTTATTCTACTGTTTTTAATTTTTGTATGAAGCAATTGTCTTGTCCTCATCCCAATTTTCAGTATCCTTGATGTCTTAGAGATTTTAAAACTTTTCACAGCAAGGAATAAATTACAGTAATTTTGATATGCACTGAATGAATATCAAAACTCAGACAGTTCATTACCTGAAGCAGTTCAGACAGATTTTATTAAACATACAGTTATTTTTGACCAGTATTTATTTTATAAGGTCATTCAGTAACTCTTACAAATAAAAATGAACATCCGCTTGTGAGTTGTTACTGAAAATTATTCTGTTTATTTAGAAATATGGCTCTAAGCAGAAAATGCACCTAGACTCTTTAATAGATGATACATTTTTATGGGGAGCGAGACAATGAGAATGTATTGCTTAATTCTGAATTCTATTGCCAAAGTACAAACCACATGAAATAGCTACGATTAAATGGATGAATTCGATTGTTATCTGGTGAATTGGGAAACTCAATGATAGTAATTAAGTAATACAGGAAAGAGTGCCCCTCTCATGTTTTCTTCTTAGCTAGCTTTTCTATCATTGCTTCCAAGGCATTAAATCAAATTAACATTTCAGGGCACAATTCTTCGTACTGTAATGTCCCTATCCCTCCTTAGGTAATACACTTAAATGTGTGTTCCAAGATATTAAATCCTGTGTAACCTCTACTCAAATGCTTCAGAGCTCAAAATTGATGTCAAATGTTAATCAAAACCTTTGGCGAGTATAGAATTTTAATAGAATTGCTTGGTTCTTGAATTAAAGCAAGATTTTGGTCTCTGAGATATAGGGCAAAACCTTGGCATATTAGAGACACTTCCCGTGGCATTCATTAAGAAAGGGCAATCGGGAACATAAAATGAATGCTCCTCATACACTTTGGCAGTATTAGCTACGTAGGTTTGAACATTAACCTTATCATTTCATAAATCTAATTGATTTGATTTTCTTACCTTTTGAATATAAAAACGGTAAGGAGGGATTTCCATCAATATTTCTCATCTATCTTCCCTTGAAAAGATATCGTCACCATTTTAGATAATCATCTTTAAGAATTCCTCAGGTCTTTGAAAACAGGGATTCCTTAATTTTATTCCTTTCCTTCTCATTTTCCTACTTCTGGTTTTTCGATTTACATAGTAGTAAAAGTACTTTGTGTTATTAAAAATGAAAACATAATTCCACCTCTGAAAAGTCTTTCTCTAAGATTTTGAATGAAGAAAAATAGTCTTTGGATTCTTCCAGGGAGTTTGTATACATACGTCTTGAACCGCTATTTTATTTATCATTATTTTATGAGGAAACACATCTTCTGTAACTTGGAAGTAAGCTGTAATTAACTTCCAGTTTTAGAGTGTGACAAAATATAGCATTTGCCTTTAATAACTTATTTTTAAGGACAAATTAATTGCTATTTAAAGAGTAACTATTTTCTAATCAAGGATATGCCTATAAATGAGGGAACGTGAGTTTATATGGAGGACCAGTCGAGAAAACCAATGATAAATTTATTCCTAAGGAGCATTATCAGTCATAATATTGTCCAAAATCATGCATGTTAAGTATATTTATGTACATTTGTACTTCTTAGTCTGTTCCAATTTGTATTTGTTTCATTGACATTTAACTATTTGCAGGCAACACAGAAAGTATAAGAGTATTTTTAAAAGCAAAAATAAGACTTGTTTTATCATATCCTTCTAAAGAAAACATAATCTAATATTAAACATAAAAACTTTTTCCATCAACATACATAGAATTGTGTGTTATAAGGACTTCATTGTGTACTATTTATAAATCACTGTGAATATTTATAGTTATAATTGCTTTTATATTCATTTGTAGGTATCATCATTTGTTTTTCATGATCATACTTTTACAAGCATACCAGGGAAATTTTTTTCTGAAGGCATGAAAATGGCAGATGAAAATATATGACACTTCTGGAAGAGTTATCATGATGGACTAAAAGCAGCAGTGCTAGCAAAACAGCTGAAAGATGGTCACTGAGATCCGCAAGTATTCAGAAACTGAGGGCAAGTAAAGAGTTCAAACACCAGAAGGCAACGTGAAGACTCCCACCAGATAAACTGCAACATCAGCAGTGTTTACTGAAAGCGGCAGGGCCATCTCTTAATCCTTGTGCTGCTTACAGTCCAGGTCACCCATGTGTGCTCCTGCCTATTCATTCTCAAATGTTAGTGAATTCCAGGCAGAAGCACACTGCTCCATGGAGCCCTAAAGGCCTCTGAATTTGTGGGCTGGATGGAGACTCTTTGAGTGTCAAGGACGGAATGTTTGCTGGAGGTGGAAAGGTGGAGTGGAGCAGTGTTAGAAGATGTGGCATATTGTGCTCACTCAGAGAAGTGCAGCAAGAGCGGACAAGGGAGTTGCAGGGAATATCATACAGGGAAGAGGATGGAGATGGAGGAAATCCCCACAACCATCAGTAGAAAGTCAGGTACTTGCTCACTTCTGCTGTATATGATCATCAAAACACAGCCAAAGCCTAGGTCACATCACAGGGTGATATAAAAAGTAAAACTATCTATGCACAAGTAGCAGAATTTTTCTCCCCAACTGATATTCCCTCATGTAAACAAAACAATAGAAACATGAGAAAACAAGGTGACAAAAGGCCTCCAAACACCTTCAACTCCTAAAAAACCAATCACCCAAGCACTAAAGTGGAGGAAGTTTCCAGCAAACGCTCCAAAAACAAATGCTCAAAATGTATGAAGGGTTAAAAGAAAAATCAGATAGGCAAATCCATGACATGTTCAATAAGCTTAAAGAGGATGTAATAGACAGATAAAGGGTCTAATAAATAAAATGTTTAGTGAACTTACACTGACACAGAAGATTCATTAAAGACCATGCAAGATATAAATAACTACTTTAGTAAAGAATTATGTATTATGAAAAGGAATAAAACAGAAATCCTACGCATAAAATATTCAGTTGAGAGTCTGGGTGACGGGAACGACAGGTCTGAAGGCCTGATGTTGGAGGCACAGTTAATGCAGTAGATCTCGTGCACAGTGAAACCCTAAAGACAAGACACCATAGAAACTGGATCCACCTGCTGCTTGATGACTCAAATACAATCAATCTAAGAAATATAGGAATTAGAGAAAGTGGAAAGCATGACAGCAAAGTAGAAAAATATATTCAAGAAAATCATAGCAGAAAAATCCCCAAATCTAGGGGAAAAATCAATATCCGGTCTAATGAGACAAATGGTGATGACCAGAAGAGAACCTCTCCAAGACAAAGCATAGTCAGAATCCAAGAAACTCAGCACAAAGAGAGAGCAGTAAAAACTACTGGCAAAGACATCTAGTAAACTGTAAAGGGAACCCTACTGGAATAATAGCAGATTTTTCAGCACAAGCCAAAGTCCAAGAAAGTTTGTTGTAAAGTTTCTCAAGCCCTCAGAGAAAACAACTGCCAATCCAGATTATCAAATCTTGCAAAATTATTCTCCAAAATTGCCAGAGAATTAAAGATAACTTAAAGAAATTCGTGACCATCAAACCAGCATTGCAGAAAGTACTTACATGAATTCTAGACAGCTACACCAAGGGCAGCATCACCAATGAACCCGCAGGAAGGAATACATCTAACTGGAAGAGTATGAAAGGAAAAAATAAAGAAATCAACACTGTAAAAAGAACACAATAATAGGGTGCCGTAAATCCTTTTAATAACGATACTCAATGTTAATGGTCTTAATATCCCCATCAAAAGACAGACTAGCAGATTGAGTTAAAAAAATCATATTACACTCATGAGATACACATCTTATCCATAAAGAAACAAACAGACTGAAAACGAAAAGATGGAAAGCAACACTCCATGCAACCAGAACCTAAAAGCAAGAGAAAGAGCTACACTATTTGCAGAAAGTGGATTTCATCCCAAAACTCATTCAGAGAGGACAAAAATCACTAGATGCTGATAAAAGGAATAATTCAACAGCCAGAGAAACAGTTGCAAGTACATATGCACCAAACATTGATGTACCCAATTTCAAAAAACAAAAACTACCAGATTTAAATGACAGTTAGACTCTAATACAATCATAGTGGGAGACTTCAATATATTACCCTCACAAATGTACGGGTCAATCGGACCAAAATCAACAAAGAAATACCAAGTTTAACCGGAACACCAAACAGATGGATTTAACAGATATCTCCAGAATGTTTTGTACAACAAAAGAATACACATTTTTTCTCAGAGGCACATGAAACTTTTGCCAAATTAGACCAGTGTTAGGCCATAAATGTGAAAGAACAGAAATAATCTCTTGCGAACAGATCATACCAATGATAGGAGAAATCAACAGCAAAAAGTGAAACAAAAGACAAAAACTACAGAATACACGACACATCAATTAAATAATATAATTTGGAATAATCAGTAGGACACACAAGTATTCAGAGAATGAATCTTAAATGTTCCTACAATCAAATGACAATGAAAGAAGCTTCCTACTGTGTGCCACTAGCTGTTCTAAGAACTTAGTAAAGACAGAACACCCATATCCTCGTCCTTGGCAGCTTAAATAACTTGTGTGTGTGCACCAAACATATCAAACCTTTGTGAAATGATAAAAGAAGCTCTAAGAGGGAATTTCATAGACATGAATATGCACATTAAAAAATAGAGTGATACCAAATAAATAATCAAATAATGTATTGTAGGTCCTATAACAATAAGAAATACAAATCTAAAAACTAGAGAAGGAAAGAAAGATCATAGTGGAAATAAATGAAATTGGGACTAAAAACTATAATACAACAGATCAATGTATCAAAGACTAACCTAGCAGGTGCAAGGCCCTGAGTTCGATCCCCAGCATCCCTCTCCCCCAAAATAATAAACTAGATTGATAAACTCTTAGCCAAACTTTCCAAAAGAAGGAAAAAAGAGCCATATAGATGCAATTAGAATTGGGAAAGGAAACTCACAATGGCTGCTACTGAAATCCAGATGATTATAAGAAACTATTTTGAAAAATTATATTCCAGTAAATTTGAGAATCTACAAGAAACACATAGATTACTAGAAACATATGAATTATCAAAACTGAACCAAGAAGATATAAAAGCTCTGAAAAGATCAATAACAGGCAATCAAGTAGCAGCAGTAATAAAAATTCCATCAACTAACAAAATCAAAAATCCAATCCAGGGCAGGGGATTTAGCTCAGTGATTAGAGTGCTTGCCTTGCAAGCACAAGGGCCTGAGTTCGATCCCCGGCACCACACACAAAAACAAACAAACAAACAAACAAAAACAACCCAATGCATTCACTGCTGAATTTTATAAGAGCTTCAGGAAAAATCTAACACCAACGTAGCTCACAAAGTTCCATGAAATTGAACTGGCATCTATTGTGCCAAACTAATTCCTTGAAGATAGCATTACTCTGATACTAAAACAGGAACAAGGACTCAACAAAAAATAACTACAGGCCACTTTCCTTAATGAACATAGATACTTGCAAACAAACTCAACAAGATACTTGCAAACAGAATACAACAAATGACTGAAAAGGCCAAGCTGGTTCATCCCAAGGACGAAAAATGGTCTGACATATGTAACCAGCCCAGCTCAGTTTTAGTTTGATATGTTAGAGCTTATTTGCTTTATTTATGAGATGTAAATAATTAAAACTGCCTTGCTTTGCCATGTTTTTGTGAGAACAAAGTAAAGCAATTTCTGTGAAAGGATTTTCATATCAATATAGAAAATTATATGCAAAAAATAAATATATTACATCACATAAATTGAAGGATAAAAGTCACAAAATCTTCTCATTAGATGAAGAAAAAACTTTAGATGAAGTCCAGCATCCATTCATGATAAAAATCCTGAAGGAATTAGGTATAGAGCGACCTTCTCAATCTGGTAAAAGCTGATTATGACAAACTCACTGCCAACACTAAATAGTGAAACACTGAAAGCATTCCTGTTAAAATTCAGGAACAGGACAAGGGTGTCCACTGTCACCACTCATGTTCAATGTATTACTCAAAACTTTAGTTAGTACAATCAGGCAAGAGAAAGGAATAAAAGGGATAGAACTAGGAAAGGAATAAGTCAAACTCTCCTTATTTGCAGACAACATGCTCTTTTACAAAAAGGACTAAATACTCCACCAGAGGTCACATTCTTTTAGTCTCTCAGACCTGACGATGTAGCTGTTATCTCTAACGTTACTGATTATCATGAGAAACAGACAAAGAATTCTGTAGTCTTAAATTATACATAAAACATTCAGCCTGAGAAAGGTAACTGTAATTTCTGCTCAACATTACTAATCAAGATAGCCACCATTTTTTACACAAACCATAACATATAAAAAGCATTCTTCTTATTTATATCAAAGCAAAATAAAAATATGTTTAAAAACAACAAAATTTCCCACCATATGGTGAGGAATTGGAGAGAATGAAATAGTCAATGTACACCACTAATGAACTACCTCAATATGTCTTGGTGGTTACCAGTTATATTGTGTCTAAGGGAATTATTCGGTCCTATCTTGATCCCTTATGCAAATATAACCACTTACCTCCAAAGAGACAAATTAAAAATCAAATTTAGTCATAATATTATCTCAAAACTGAGACTTATACAGGAAGCATAGTAATCTCTAAATAAAGGATAATTAATGGTGGACATTATTCCTCTTATCTGAATAATAATGATATAAAAAGCTGTCTTATCACCACAAAATACACCAGAAATGTTACCACTAAGCAGAGAATGGAAAACCAAAATGAATAGTCCTAGTTATGAGCATATGAAAGAGAAACGCACAGGAATTACTGGACTGTTGGAATTCTGAAATCTCAATATGCAGGCATTTGAGTGCTCTCTGCTCGAAGATGGGTGATATTCTTTGCTTGGGCTTCAATTACATGAGCTTAGAGAGAATCCCCAGTTCATTATTTTTTATGACATTAGTCTCTAGAAATTTCCTTCAACCACAGAGAAAGTAGTCACTATCCCTTACATGGCTGCATAAAGGATTTCTCATTCTGATTCTTGTTTGTAGGCCCAGGAACATTCCTTGGCTATTAGCATGTTTTTTAAAAAATGGTGATCTTTTTAATCTGATCCCAAACACAATTATATATCATTTAATTCTTGGAGTACAACTAAACTTTATTGGTCTTCATCATGCACAACTCTTCAAAATTTTATCTTAATCAGTAAAGGTTTCATAAATTTTCCTACTTTTGAGTAAATACCTGAAAGACTCCTAATTCCATACATGCAAGGATAACTTTGTATCAAAATGCTTTACTCGTTTTATTACAAAGTCATCAATATTCTCTCTCCTTTGCTCTGTGGTTTCTTACTTTCCAATGAAGATTGTTGTGATTTTTTTTTCCCCTTCGTAGGGAATGCATCCTGCTTTTCAGTTTTTCTTTTATTTGCTGGTTTCAGCATCCTGATCATCATGTGTTTTAGTATAATTGTCTTCTTAAGTGCTTTACTTGCAGTTAGCTGAACCTCTTTGTTCGTTCTGGAGTTCTCATTACACATGGAAAATTTCTATCATTCTTTTCGAGTTCTCATACCCTACATTTTATTCTGAAGTTCCAATTTCACATACGTTATACCAGCTTGTACTTTACACGTATTCATATTTTCAGTCTTTATTTTTCTTTGTGACACACTTTGGATAGCTTTGATGACAAGACTTCAGTTCAGTTATCTTTTGTAATGTGACATTCAGTGTACTCAATACAGTATCTTGTTCATTTGAAATATATGTCTCAAGTCTAGAAGTACTATTTTGATCTTTTTACAACTTGTTTTTTCTTTCATCATTTTCCTATTTTTATCTAACCTTCTAACATTTTGAATATGTGGTGCATATTCTATTTTGTTGCTGTTTTAATCTTTTTGTCCTTCAATTCCACTGTCTCTATATCTTGGTTATGATTATGTTCATATTTGTTGGTTATTCTTTCCATCACGAATGACATTGGTTTGCTTCTATTAATATCTGAAAACCTTTTATTCTGGACATTGCAAGTTAGTCAGCTTTCCTTCCAACTCATCAGTTTTATTATTAGTTATTACTTACCTGCATTTAAACACATTTATTGAATTTTTAATGTTGGTTATTAAATTGGATATTTATAAAATATCTGGTGATGCCTTTTAATTAAATTTTTCACCCTCTCTAATTTTTTCTAGCTTTTTAAAATACTAAACGGAGTACTAAATAGAGTCATTTTATAGTTCATGTTTGAAAACCAACAGTTGATAAAATGAATTTTTGCCAAAGCTTATTATTGCTTGTAGTATTGCTAATGGAAAAGACATTCTTTGATAATTTTTTCTTTTACAATTTTCTAGCATTGTCTTTTTGTTTTGTTTTGTTTTGGTTTTGGTGCTGGCAATCAAACTCAGGGCCTTGTACTTGCAAGGCAAGCACTCTAACTCCTGAGCTAAATCACCAGCCCCTCTAACATTGTTTTAATAAAATCTGAGTGTTAATTATAGTATGTTTGTTAATAGACATTCTCAGTCTCTGAAACTCTTCTTGGAATATTTCACAGTATGATTTTATCCAAAGCCATTTCAAAGTTGTCCTGAGACTTTAGACTCCTCAGCAACCCAGGTAACAGTGAGGGGATCACTCTCTTCCCACCCTGCGTCGGTCTGTTTCCAGTGTCTGGACCCCCAGTGTAAGGAGTTATTCCTTTGGCAAACATACCTGCTGTAATGCAGAGTCATCTCTCAGAATCCATCCTCGTCCTCAATACGAGATAGTTGAACAGTCTAATCTCAACTTCTTCATATTGGCAAACACATCAGGAAGAAAAGAAACCTCTGGAATTCTGTGCTTGTCTGAGTCACAGTCTTTTTTTAGTTTTAGTTCAGAAACACTTTTAGTTTGGGTTTTGGGTGGCTCTTGGATGGTGTTTAAAAAAGAGTTCTGTATCATACAAAACGTTTCAAGTTTTGTTTATTTTTTTGCTTGTTTTTGAGACAGGGTCTCATTAGGTAGTTCAGGCTAGCCAAGGATGGTTTGGATCTGAAAGTGATTCTCCTGCCTCAGCCTCTCAAGTATGTACTGGAATTACAGGCATGCACCGACACACCTGGCTTTTAATTTTTTTTATGATATCTTTAATCCAAACTGACTAGCTTGCTATTTTTGGAAACATTATCCACTTTTTTTTAGTTTACTCTTTATGTTCCCTCTATTCTTGGAAATATTTTTTATTGATCTTTCTAAATGTTTAAAAATTGCATAAAGTTAAATTGCTTATAGAATACAGTAATAAAAGAAATTGTGCAATATGTACTTTCATAATGAAAGTAACTGTGATGGACTTATTATTGTGGTCAACTTGAACAGGAGCGCCCAGCTGGACTGAGTCGGTGCGGTTCTGGGCGTAGAGAATCCACCTGAGGATTGTTGCTGATGCAACGTAAAGGAAAACGGGAGCAGAAGATAGTTACAGGCTGTTTCCCAGGAGAAGCTCTGCTGAGCCTGGTTCTCCTGAAGGGGACTCAGCTGTTCTCATTGAAGAAGGAGCTCAGGGTCTTGCTGTCATTGAGGACAGCTGCTGTTGCTTCAGGGGCGCGCTGGTCTTCATTTCTGCTGCGAGCATCGTATCCTGGTTCCAGTGAAAATTTCTTCAGCAGTCATCTGCAGACACAGATGTACACTGGACAGTGCTGTGGCCTCCCAGCCCTTGATTGGCTCTTTTAGGTCTCCAGTGCATAGACTGACTTTCAGCAATCTTCCTGCATATGGCTTATGGGTGAATGTTGTGACTTATAAATGTCCTGTATTAAATCTGCTATCTTGCAAATAACTGGCTCTAAAAAGGTAACTCATACAGTAAAAAAAGGAAATGCATTTCTTTGCATAGAGAATTTGACAATAGTGGAGAAGAAATAGTCTTCAAATATCATGCGTATAGTATAATTGCTTTGAAATGATTTGTGATTTGAAATAGATGATTCTAGTTAAAGGCTGACTCTTACGGCTGGGTAACTTGAATTCTGTGATTAATTCCAAGAATATTCAAATCATGAAATATTCAGAAACTCTTGAAAGAAATGAATCATATATTTCTTAATCAATGTGGGACCAGAGTATTTCTGTGGACAAGAATTTGAACCCAGACCACAGTGCAGTTGAGACAAATACAGAGCTGTTATGTAAAATCAAGATCATCAAATGGGAAAAATTGAGAGTAACAGTAAGACAACTATATCAAACCGGCACATTGAAGACACTAATAACCCTAAATAGAGCATGATCTTCTTTGATCATCTTAAAACCCAAAGCTGAGTTTGATCCTTATGAGTTATGGTTAAAAAGTGAAAGAATTACATAACTGTTGTAGGACTACTACGTATAAAGAATGGAAGATTATCTCCTGCTGACTGTACAAAATGACTTGACAGAGGTTAGAAATGACCTACACACAAGTCAATTGGTCTCAATAGGAGGGAATCACTGTGTTAATTAAGCAAGGTCATATGAGCAATGGAGTTAAAACTCATCATCAAGACTCTCTCTTGATGATAGAGGAGACTCCATCAATCTATAAAATTCTAAAGAGAATAACTGTAGTTACATGGGATAAAATGATTGGATATTTTGATAGCAAAATGTGTATAGGGTCACAATTTTGGCCTTTCAAATATTTCTGTAAAAATGATGTATTCTTTTTACTAATTTAGATATGGGATGACTTTGTGCTTCAACAAAGATTTTTCAAAGACAATGATCAAAATCACATTCATACACGAAACTTAATGTTGAAAGAGTTCCATACTATATTTGTAAACTGATATTGTTGAATTGAATCCAGAGAATTTTACAAAAGCAAAGAAAATGAACATTTATGAGAAGCAAAATAAAAAAGAATAAATGTGAAGTTTCTGTGTTAGCAGAGGAGTGTCAATGTGTTGCTTAATGAGTCCAGCAATTCCAGATAATAAGGGAGGTTTTGGAGGCACATTAACTCTTTCAAACCACTGACCAGCTAATTTGCAATTAGGGACTATTTCACAGAATATATAACATGGGCTGTTAAATGTTTTCAGATATTTTCTGAAATTTGCACTATAAAACTTTATGGAAGAGCAGAAAGCATGCCTTATAGGTAATGATTATGTCATGGCAAATGAATATAAACTGTGAAAGACTCAATTTTTGGTACATAAATAAAATATTCTTTCTTCATAAGACATGGAAGATATTTAGGCTCTATGTTACTTCAATTAGCAAACATTATACTTCATGATCAATTTATACATAAAATTACTAGCTTGGTTTTGCTTTCTTTGCTTTGATACATTTCAAAGTATCATTTGTACTTGACAGAGATGAGTATTAAATACATATTTTAACTGAATAGAGAACTCTTAAGAACAGTAATAAATATAATGCTAAAATTAGTTTAGAAATCAATAACAATGAATGCAATACTAACATTTTGTAGGTAATTTTAGAGAAATGCTGAAAAATTATTCAAAAATATTCTACATTATTAGTGACATTATGTCACCATAATACCTTCTAAGAATGCTACAGCAAGCAACAGTACAAACTTAATCATTTTTTTTCTTTAATTATAACTCTGGTTTTTTAAATCATTTTTTCAGACAATATACAAACTAGAAGCAACAGAAAACTGCTTGAGGTTTTGTATGAGTTAAAGACAAATGGAATATAAATGTGTTTCAACAAAACAATTTTGTACTAAATCTCCAATTCTTGTCAGATTTGAACTGCCATGTGCAATTTACTTTAAAATGCTGCTTTCATATCTTGTTGGCAAAGCAGAATCATTTATTTATTCTAACTTCTCCAATATTTAGTTTGTAAATTTATTAAAGTTTTGAAATTTATTTAAGCAGATTTACTACCGCTTCATATTTACTGAGACTCTGAATATCATTTGAATTTGATGGGTTTTTCTCTATCTCAAAGAAAAATATTTTTAGCTGTACAAATATTTCTTGAGGGAAACAAACACCTACTGTCTGGTGTCCCATGAAGTGAACATATTATTTACCATCTAGTGGCCAGCCCTGCGCTACGGTTATAAGAGGACTCATTTTGTTACTGGATAATGAAGACAAACAAAATTGAAAGTTTTTGATAGGATTCCAGTACAGTACAAGAAACTGCATGGTCAAGATTGCATATTTTTGTGTTTTCAAATGTAGAAGAAACCATTCATATCCTAAAGTTGCACTTCTAATCTCCAATCTGAACTTCATTCACCAAAATATTTTTTTCATACACCAAAAATTTAAAAAAATATGAAGATAAAAATAATACATGTAATTCAGCAGAGCACAGAAGGAAGACAGGAATTTATCATTCTTAAATTTGATTTACTGCCTACATCACAATAACTTTCTGATACTGCCTGGATTATGTCCCTCAGATAAGCATTCTTAAATCATTTCTCAATTCATTCATTCAACATTTTTGTTATATCTATGTCTATCTGAATAATTTTATTTTTGGAGTCTAACGTAAAGGTAATGAGTTTTTACTGTTAAATTTCATTTGACCATTGCTAGTGTACCAAAAAACCTGAGTGATTTTTTTTAGGTTATTCTGATGATCCTGAAAACTTGTTTTCATTCTGTGATGATTCAAGGAATATTTTGATCAATTTTGAGATATTTTTATGTGGACATTCATGCCTTAAGACAATCCCAGATTTCTTTCTAAAAGTATGTATGTTTTATTTACTTTGCCCAGTGTGCAAGGATGTAGAGTGATATTAGTCATTCATTTCTGGCATAATTTGTGTCTTTTTTACTTTTATTTTTAGTTAGCCTGTCTGAAGCCTTACTGATTGTGTTGACCTTTTCAAAAAACAGGGTTTCAGTTCAGTTGATATATTTCTATTGATTTTGTTTCAATTTCAGTAATTTCTGATCTAACATTTATTATCTTCTTCTTTTCCTACTTGGATTTAGCCTGCTCTTCTCTTTCTAGTTTCCTAAAATGAAAACTAAGATTATTTTATATCTTTCATATTTTTTTCAAATAAATATCTTTCTGTAATTTTCTATCTAGCTACTGTTCGTTGCACTTAACAAATTTGGATAGTGTATTAGTCAGTATTCACTAGAGAAACAGATATAATACAAGATATATGACTATGTAAGAGCTTACAGATTGGTTTAAAAGGGCTTCCTACAAAGTCAGACGTAGAAGAGTGCAGAGGACCCGTCTGCGCACCGGAGATCCGAAGGGTCCATCCGAAAGTCTGGAGCTCCGAAGGATTCAGCTGAAGGCCTGGAGCTCCCTGAAGTGTGCTGTACAGTTTCCTATCTGGAGCCTGATAAGTCTGCAATGGAAGCTGAAGAGTCTGTGTTGGAAGCCAGGAGATTACATCCAAGGAAAGGTGGAGCTCCTCCAAAGGAACCGAAGCCAATCTAAAGACACCAGCGCAGATCCATCCTTCTTCATTTCCCTTTTATACCATTCAGGTGATGGATTGCCCTAGGGTGGATCTTCTACTCCCTCAGCTGTAGAATTGCTGAGCCAGTTTAGTTAAGCTTTTCTTACCAGGTGACACAATCAATCAACCAACACATATTGGATGTATTTCCATTTTCATATTGTTTGAAATATTGTTAAATTTATTTTGATTTTTAACATAGATTTATCCCAACGCATAGAAAAATTATTTTCCTTTCTAATCCCTAACACAAAGGTTATGCTTCATTCTCTAACATCTGTTCATTAATTCATGATACAAAATAACACACTGAAAATGTACCAAACTGCCATGCAACACAGTACATAGTATAGATTTATACTGAATATTTCTAAAATGCAACAATGTTCCATGTATTCCTAAAGTATCTGTTAGTGTGTATCCACGTACCTAATTTTGAAGAAATTTAGTTTCAGGAGTGACTTCACAAGACCTAAAATAAGAAAATAAGATTTCTAAATTCTTGACTACTAATTATTTTCATATATTAAAACTAATTAAAAATAATTTCTATAAACTAAATGTTCTTACTTTGGTTGTAGATGAGGTTATAGATGTATATTATATCTTATAGATCAGTTTATAGATGTCTAACAGATCTGCAAAGAGACAGAGGTATGACCTGAGCTCATAAAGTAGAAGGCAGTAGTAATTATATATATATATAATATCAGCAGTAATAATATATATGCATATTAGTAGTAATTTTATATATGTATATATATATATAAACATACATTTAGGAATACTAATAATTTAATAACATGAGGGCCAAATATCTACTATATATGTTTCATCTTGATTTAAACAGCTATTCTAGCATTCTCATCAAATAATGTCATGTTTTAAGACTGTCTTTGTCATTCATAAAATTTTATCTGTCAATATTTGATTAAAGGATACAGCTACCTAAAACACATTTTCTCAGATGTCAGATAATCTGGAGCTTACAGGTTATTGCAGAAGTTGAATTCAAGTCAAAAAAAAAAGAAGAAGACAATAAACTGGAAGATAATATTGATGACACTTTGAACTGTAATTTTGTCTACCTTGTGTCCAAACAGTAAAGTATGTCCATCTTATCACCACAAGCACAAAATTCTTACTGACTGAAAAATAAGCTTCAAATACATTTCAACTTGCAGAAATTTTAAATGTCTTACTGAGGATAAAAAATCCTAGGTTGTCTTTCTTTTCATATTTTATATAAACCAGATTTCTTCAAAAGGCACTAGGAGAAAAGTGGCAGTTGAAGTCATTTGTTAGATAAAAAAGAGAATCAGACCAGCAACTTAAACCATTCAAATAAACCGACTATAGAAAAATATAGACAAAGAAAATGAAGTTTTCTTAATTCACTTATAGATGATGCTTCAAATAAAGTGCAGCTAAGATTTAACAGAACCAAAGGCAGATTTAATGAGCCTTACTGCATTTGTAGGCATTTCAGCTCTACACTCTACAAAGTAAAACCAAAGCCAAATAAAAGTATTTAAAATGCCTGAATCGTCTGGCAAACAAAACTTTGAAACTATCTTATTTATTTATTTATTTATTTATTTATTTATTTATTTATTTATTACCAAGAACATGTATTGGTACACTGTATGCATAATGTTCACATTCATAGTGGTTATTTTGTACCTGTACATGATGTATCTTGGTTCTTCTCCTTTTCCCCACCCCTCCCTTCTGTTCCCCCTTCCCTATTTACATCAGGTTTATTTATATTTTCCCATTTCTTCCCTTTCCTCTTTCTTTCCTTTTTCCCTTCCTTCTTTTCCCCTTCCCCCTTTCTAGTTCTCCTCTCTTCAATATTATCTTCATTTTATATAATATCTATCACACCTCTCTGACCTTGTTTATGCTTATGTTTACTCATATTAGAAAAACAATTCAATGTGTTCTCATGTGTGTCTGATTTATTTCGCTTAAGAGTATGTTCTCAAGGTACATCCACTTACCTACAAATGTCTCTAGCTTATCCTTTTTATGGCAGAGTAGTACTCCACTGTGTAGAAAAACCACATCTTCTTTAGTCATTCATTAGTTATTGGGCATTTAGGTTGTTTCCAAGACTTAGCTATTCCTCATTGTGTTACTATAAACGTGGTTGTGCATACATTGCTGTGGTATGGTGATTTTAATTCTTCTGGAAAGATGCCCAGGAGACTAGCTGGATCAAATGGAAGCTCTAGATGTAGTTTTTTGAGGAATCTCCATACTGATTTCCACAGTGGCTGGACCAATCTACATTCCCACCAGCTTTTGCACAGCAAAAGAAATCACCAATAGAGCAAGGCGAAAACCCACAGACTGGGAAAAAATTTTTGCCAGCTGTCCCTCAGACAAGGTCTGACATCTAGAGTATAAAAAGAACTCAAAAAACTCAAACCCCTAAATATAAAGACCCAATCCAAAAATGGGCATCTGAAATGAATAAACATTTCTCAGGTGACGAAATAAAAATGGCAAGTACATAGATGAAAAAATGTTCAACATCACTAGTCATTCGAGAGATGCGAATCAAAACAACATTAAGATTCCATCTCACTCCAGAAAGAATAGCGATGATGAAAAGATCAACCAATAACAAATGCTGGTGGGGCTGTGTGGAAAAATGAAACTATTTTAAGTATCAGACAAAAGTTCAGAAGCTATAAAGATTTATTTGAAATCATTTTCCATAAAACAAAATGTACACATTAGTTGTATATACTTCCATGAATTTTGACAAATACTTACCTTTGTGTAATTGGAAACTCAAAAAAGATTTGAAAGTTTTCCTTATTCCAAAAGCTTCCCCCTTTTTTTTTTCTACTGTTTAAATCTTAATCAGTTTTAAGAAAAAAAGTTAAAGGAGGGAATGATTCATTTTGGCTCAGAGTTTCAGTGGTTTCCATGCATGGTCTACTGACTTGATAACTTTTGGCCAGAGATGAGGCAGAACATCACGGTGAAAGGGTGACCTGGACACAGAGAGGGTCGGTAAGCCCAGAAGGGACCAGAGTAGCACAGACTGTATCCTTCAAAGCCACACCCCATGTAACTCGCTCCCTTCCACTGGGCTTCAATACTTTTTCTTCATCTATTGATGTTATATGTAATTTTCATCTTTTCTCCTTTTTTCTCTCTCTCTCTCTTTTTTTTTTTTTTTTTTGTGCTGGAGATTGAACTCAGGGCCTTGAGCTTGCTAGGCAAGCACTCTAACCACCGAGCTAAATCCCCAGCCCCACCTTTTTTCTCTTAACATGGTGAATTGCAGTGATTTATTTATCCAAATAGTAAAATAACCAGTTATTCCAGGGATGAGCACAATCCATTCATAATGTGTGATTCGCTTTAAGGTTTATTGCATTGTATTTACTAATATTTTTAAAGGAAAGGAGGAATAGAAAATTATTGCTAGTGGTTGCAGAGTATCTGTAAGCTGTTGAAAGAGTTTTGGAAACAGTGGTGATATTTGCACTATGGTGTGAGTGTAATGAATGTTACTGATTTGTACACTTAATATGGTGAAAAGAGCTAATTTTGTACTTTACATATTTTGACACAATATTTTAAAACAACACAAAAGATAAGTATGAAAAAGTTTCAAACTTTCAACATCTTTGGCAATAAAATCACATAAAGACCCCAAGAAACTGCCAATACATTTGAATATTGAAAGCTCTCTGAGGTACTTACCAAATTATTCATGTCCCTAAATATGTCCCAGTCCTCAGTATTTCTAATTATTAGCCTGGCTTTTACAAATATAGCTCCTAGGTACATAGGTTCATTATTTGTTTTTATAAGGGCTAGTGAATGAGACAAAGCTAATTTCTCAGTTGCATCCATGTGGATGTTTGTAATCATTACTCATTTCAGACATGAGTTTGAAAAGAAGGTGATCCCCAACTGTCAGGGGATTAAATTATCACTGTTATGGATTCCCACCAACTGTTAATTCTGCACATCACGAGACATGTACTCTTTACCAGTAATTAGGTAAAAAACAAAAACAAAAAAAATTTTGAGTTGTGTAAACTCAAAAGGAGAAAACCACATAAATTTGTATAAATAATGTCGTATTTTTGTATGTAAAAGGTAAAATGGTGACATTTTGCATACTGTAACCTTTTGCCTAGTTGATGGCCATCAGACCAGTTTGCACCACTACTGATGCCTTCAGTCAGGACTCTGCTCATCGTATTTTTGTGATTTATTTTTGTAATTTTTAGAATCTTACAGAGTCACAGGAAGCAATAACATCTAATATGTTGACACTTTACCACTTTTATTTCATTAATGCCTGAAATTCATTTGGAATGAAATCAATGCATGTAAGATATAATATAATGTATGTATTAATAAATTGCTTTACCACCACAGGCTCACGATCATTGACTTTTAGTTTATTGTTCACAATAGTTTATTTGCAGATATCAATTTCTGTAGTAGCCACAACACTTGCATTAAAAGGCCCTGAGAGACAATTTAATCTGGAAGTTACAAAGAGAAGGGGTGTATTTGCTGACCTAACCATGCTTTAGGAGAGGGTAGCCTTCTGGTATACCTCAGTCTAGGGATTCAGATAATGCCGTGAATAAGCCACTTTTCTTTCACTCCATAACGTAACTAGCATCTGTTCATATGTTATGCATTACTGCCTCTGATAACACAAATCCTGTAGATCATCAATTTAGCAAAGCCACTGAAATACATCATTCTATATAAGAGTTAAAATTTAAAAGACAAGATTAGTTATATGCTTAATTTACACACTCTGGAAACATTTATTTTGCCCGGAGGCTGAGAAAATGTAATAGCCATGTCAGGATCATGTCTAGCCCCTGTGCCCAGAGGGGCTGAGTTGAGACGGACATCCTAACTCAGTTATAGAACACTCACTTCTCAGAATTCCTTGTTTGACAACAAGAAAATAGATAGGCATTGTGAAGACATAAACAAAAAACACCACCTTACCTCTATTTAAAACTGGATTAGGATCTAATATATCAATGGATAGCTATGCATTAGAGAAAATAATGGTAAAGAATGCCTTGAGAATTGCTTTCATAATTTAGAGAGTCAATGGGTACGATTTCTTTACGTGTCCTCTCCCTTCTAAGGGGAGAAAATTAAATTCATGAAATTAGAAGATTATTCTTTAGGAAATGTGAAAAACGAAAACTAAGAAAATCAATTTTCTATGATAAAATTTTAGATTTTTTTATTGCTAGCTAATATCAGTTCTGTATTTTACATATCTAAGGGCATATTGTGAGTCATAACAAAGGATCTATATAAATAGTCCGGCATTTATCCAGTATCACAACAGAAAACTTTGTTTCTAATATTAAAGCACTCAAAAACTTTCAAGCCAGCATTTGATACATTTGTTTGTCCTAGTGCTTTATGATATAATAACATAATAATGAATATTTAATCTCAAGAAAGCATAATATTGAAAAATAGCAAGGAAAAATGTAAGAAATAAAATGATTTCTCTATTAAAAATTAACTAAATTAATCTATGCTGCTAAAAAAGAAGAAAAGATGAATATAAGATAAAAAAGAAAAGAGAAATATAAGAAAGCAAAATGCACAAATATAGTTCAGGAAATCATCTTTTAACACATAAAAGTAGAATTAACTCAGAAGACAAATGGTCCATTAGTTTTTTTTAAATGTAACATATGTCAGAAAAAAAAAAGGATTTCCTAATTATTTATGAGTTCCCCAAAATCAACTTTTTAAAAAATAAAGTTAAAAAAGCAGCATGGATTGAGACAGGTTTTTTTAATTATTGATTTGTACTCTTAATAAGAGAGATGTAATATTCTGTTTTGAATTACCAAAATTTATACCATATTGATATACTTAAAAAAAAGAATAGATAACACTATTTTAATTAGTGGTTGGAAAAAAGATATCCTCGTATATTCACAATAAGGTATAGATCTCTATTAAATATAATTTTAAAATATCTATGTGTGCATATAATATTTCATCCAGTAAAACCACCCTTTGGAGTTTATCAAATGGGCATTCTTGACCATATGTGAGCAATGTATATTCAAGGGATTTTTCTTTTTCTTTCTTAAAACATTAGTTTTAATAGCAACATTTAAAAGAGAGAAAGATGAATACAGAAGAAAAGAGAAAGACCAAAGATTTACTTAATAACATAAAAAATTATACAGCTATTAAAAGAATGAGGCAACTTTGTAGATGCTGGTGTGGAAGAATCTTGTGTTCTTGAATTTAAAAATGCTGTAAAGCTGGTACCTTCAGTTTAGGTGGGTATGTTTAGTGTCCGTGGGCATGTGCATATATGTGCAAATCCTGTCTCAGGAGCGATATCAGCCTCGGAGATATGAAATATATACATAAAGTCCTAGGATAAGACTGGCATACATTAACCTTCACTGTATAAAATCTTTGCCTTTAGGCACTTGAATTTATATAAAAACTCATGGAACATAATGTTATTCCTCAATCTAGTATGTCGCTCATAATGAAATTATTAGATCAGTTTTTAATGAATTGGTCAGGTCAATGATTATTTATTCCCGACGTTAGTCCAAGAACCTCCCCTGGTCATTCACTGGATGAATTAAGAGCTCTGCATCTTAATGTCCAAATTACAATGGGAGTAGGAAGGAGAACTAGTTTTGGCCAGCGTGAGTGCTATTATGAGCCAAACTACAGAGAAAGTCATACATTTTTTTTTTCTTTTTCTGGAGGAATTTTCAAGGAAGGCAAATGTTAATTTAGAAAGGAAATTACCTGAGTTATTGTATCAGGTAAGGCCAACGTCATCATCAGATTGTCTATAGATTAGAGCCAAAAATGAGAATTATATTTTCATTTTCTGAGAGGTGAGTCAAATACTATGTATAAGTCAAGCAAAAAGCGCCTGGTCAAGGCTGCTGAGAGAAATAATGATGAAGCCAAGTGCAGACTGTGTGAAGGATGGAAAGGACCGGAGAAGGTTCAAAGTACAATAGTGCCCTTTGTATGGGGCAACTGTTTTGTTTTAGGTGTGAATGACCGTGAGACTTATACTAAATAAGACGTGGCGCAAACATTTAGTCTGTGTAATCCATTGGATTGTACTTCCTAGGATTTTATCTATTTTCGTATGGGACTGTGAACTCTGTGTATCTAAGATCAACGTTGAATGTTCTGTTTTTCTTTTGTGTGTGTGTGTGTGGTGCCGGGGAACGAACTCAGGCCCTTGTACTTACAAGGCAAGCACTCTAATCACTGAGCTAAATCCCCAGCCCCTGAATGTTCTGTTTTTATACACAGATAACTTAGTAAAACAGTAGACGACTGAAGTCGAAATTTTATTTGGGGAAATTTTTAAAATTATGAATGAAAGTAGAAAATTTAGTGATTCACAGTGGGGAAAATATAGAAATACAGAAAGGCAAAAATATAGCTATTTATTCAAATACAAATGTAGTGATGTAGATGTACTTGTAGATGAAAATTTAGATAAAAGTGCAGATACAGAAAGAAAATGTTAAGCATTATCAATAGATAAGAAGGGCAGTAGACAGGATACTATTGCTTGAAGACTTTGAGAAGAAATTAAAATCTTTGAATAGTAAAAGTAGATGAAATCTAGGTTACAATTTGAATGTAGAGAAAATCTTTAAGTATTTAGACTTCTAAGAAAAAAAGATCGAGGAAGGGAACATGAAATTAATTACAGAAAAATTTGAAATTTTATAGAAATTAAAACAGCATGTTATTGGCATGAAGATACATTAAATAAGAATAGAATAACATACCTAAAAACAAACATAATTTTATGGCCAACTAACATTTACAAAGACACAAACAATATGTCATGTAGAAATTATAGCTTTCTCAGCAAATGTTATTGGGTCATTTGGATCTGCATGTACAAAAAACAAAAATGTCTTTTATGCTTTTAGTGTACGCAAAAAAATTTGAAATACACAATAAAGTTGTAAAACATCAAGAAGAAAACAGGATAAAATTCCATCCATGTTGACTTAGGCATAAAAAATATTGTTCTCGAAACCTATCGATAGTTTGAGTTGGTAGAATACTCTCACACAGATGCCTCCTTGGATAACTCTTTTGTCTTCAAAAAGTTCAATTACATGTTTCCCAGTGAAGCCCACCTTTAATATCCAATTTTTAATTGCATATTATCCTTTATCCCTTAGCATTTCCAATGAGTACTTGCTTCATATGTTCCATAATACTTTTACCCTGTAGTTTACCATCAAATTTGTCCGTTAAATATGTATGTGTATTTCATTTATCGCTCCATTAAATTGTATGCTTCGCAAGGAATTTTGCATGGTAAGTGCTTAAGGAATATTTATGAAAAAAATGAAGAGAATCAATTGCCTAAAAATGCAAAATTTCGTGGTTGTCTTTGGGGAATACAAACTGAGATAGAAATAGTACAGCAGAGTACTGACATATTGTCTATCTAATGCATTTGCAAAACCGTATGATGGTTAATTTATTCACATTATTGTTGTAATTTTTAAAAATTCATGTTCAAAAAATGATAAAGTTTTATGTACAATTCCTTACATCATGTATTCCTCACAGCGGCTAGGATTCTCAGCTAGACTAGTCAATTTAGTATTCTCATTTGAGCTTCCCTAAAGAAGAACCCCCCTTTCTGAGACGACCTTTCTTCAGTCAAGGGAGTGACATTGTGGACTATATCTGTTCCTCTGTGGCTTTTCCTCTGTTCGCTTTCCCAGATGCCATGAGCCAAACACCTTTTCTCTGTCATGCCCTTCTGCCCTGATGTTTTTGTCTTGAAACCAATTAGCTGATTATTAACTGAAAGCTTGCAAATACAGTCTTTATTAAAATTACCTTCTTTTAAATTGAGGATGTCAAGTATTTTATTCGAGCAACGGAAAAACTGATGAATGTATCCTTCGTATGCTTTAACTTTTCTCATAAATATAGTCATAGTATATATGATTGATGGGATTTATAAATTACTGGAAATGATCTTATAACTGTGCCTGGTAAGTATTCGATCAATGATAGCAACTATTACACTTTACGATGGTCATTAGTATTTGGTTGATATAAAATATTGTGGGTGATACATTGCTAATAACTATTTAATCTTAAGAAAAAGGCCATAATCAATTCCATCTATTAAAGGAGTCACTACCTTCTGGCAAGAGAAGAATATGAATAGTGGAGGAGGCACAATGTTTGAAATGTGCAGAGCTAACAGCCAGTGTATGGAAAATTTATTGCAATTATCAGAATTATAAAATTGCCAGCAGAATATTGTATTTCCATTGACATGTAGTTGAAAGGAAACACACGTCTTTCAGAAATATACTTCATAATCAGGCAGCATAAGCACGGTTAAGATTTCTGCAAACTGAATATATTTTATACATTTCTATATGAAATAAATATTTTAAATAAGATGTAAATATAACTAAGTTTCATGTCATACTAATTTCAGATCACTCCCCACTAATTTTGAAGAGAATGGTACATTATTAGAAAATGACTAATATTTCTGGTTGTGTGGACCACTGATAAGGATGAAGAATATGTAACACTTATAATATGCCATTCCACAGAGATATGGAGAACAAATTAGTTAGAAAATACTATCATGTCAAATAATTTTAATATTTTGTCAAAATATGAACAATATGACATGTCTTGAAATTTTACATTTATAAAATGAAATTGTACGGTTTTCTCCAAAATTTGTTGAGCATTTTAAAAATGTAGAGGACATCCTAAATGGTGCATGTAAAGTAGGACACTTTTGATGAACTAAATTAATATCAGAAACATTAATTAATAATATATGATTACTGGTATTATAATAATTAATCATTTATTATTATATATTATAAATAATGAAATAATATCAGTAATATCAATTTATAAACTAAATTAATACTGATATTTTCAATTAACCAGAAAATACTGAATTGTAGTTTCATTTCATCTGGACAAAAATACTGTATAAAATCTTATTAGAGCTAATAAAGTGATATGTAACAAATAATAAAAATTAAGAAAAATATTTTATATGTGTACTAGGCAATTAATAAAAATGCTATGTTTTTTCTGATTTTTGATATTTGAATATTTTAAAATATTTATAATTACTTGATGCATTTCATCGTTATAGATATTTATTTTTATTGCAGTTTCTTATTTATAACTTTGCATTTTTAAAAAACATATAAACATGATTCCACTTTTAAATTTTAACCTACCAGGGCCCACAATTCTTCAGTGTTCCAGAATCAAAATATCTGTATTTTTATAAAGCAACACACATGATTTTGAAATATAGCCAGTGTTAAATACTATTGCTATAGTTATCAAAATCATAAAGCTTTGTCCGAGGCACGACTTAAGGCTTCTATAGTGTCAAGAAAGTAAATAATATTTTCATTAGTCAGGGTAGCAAATGGAGAAAGAGATACACTTTCTGTAGAAAAAGTTTAATTTTGAATAAATTTATTTCAAGAGAAAATAATCTATCATACTAACTTCATCAATCATATCAGATTATTCTTACACTGAGCTGATTATAGATTAAGTATTTGAAATATTGTTTAATGTTCTGCTTCTTAGTCACTTGCTTCATGCATTCATTCATACATTGAGAGCTTTAGTTGTAGTCCACAGAGAAGTTTACTTTTATTCTTGTTAAATTTCATTTTGTGAGCTTTACCCCGTGTCTCCAGTCTGCCCATTGCAGCTATGTTTCGTCTTGGTTCTGAACTCTTTTTCTTGCTTTTTCTTTCCGTGGTTGTTTTATGCTTCAGTTTCTTTGATTTATACATGCTTTTATTCTCTTTAATTGATTTTATAACTAGAAGTGCAGCTAGAGTAACTACAAAATATTTCCCTAACTTATGTAATATAGAATGAATTGTGCCTCACGAATATATTGAGTTCAAATTCACTAGTGAAACCTTAACTATAAGATGTTGTTGGTATTTGGAAATGTGGTCTTTTAGAACTAACTAGGTATAAATGGGCTTAGTGTTCTTACGGGCAAAGTTTGCTCTTTCTCCTCAGGAGCAATAAAAGAATTTAAGGTCACATAAGCACAGAGGGTGATGATGGCCACCTACAAGCCTAGAGAACTGGGTCCACTGCCCCCACAAAACATTAATCAGGAACTTTTCACTCTCCAGAACTGTGAGAAATAAATTTCTGTCGCTTCAGCCATCCAGTGCTTAGCATATTGTTACGCCAACCTGAACTAAGCTAGTGCTCTATCTGAAAGAAACGACGACTGGGAAAAACATACAGAAGTTCACTTTTTGCTCATAGGAAGTGCATTCAGTTAGATCTTTGTGTCACACAGAAACATACACATAAAGAGGGACGCACAGGCAGGTGCACGCTGCTCACATGGCTTATGACTATTTTATTATGAACGCCCTTTGCTTAAACTTTAAATTCTCCAGAGGGGATGAGATGAAGCCCAGTGCTTTGCAAGCTGCTATAATCTTTTTATGATTTAGACAACAGGAAGGTACAATCATTTTAAATCGAAATGTTTCAACATGCATTTCCTTTAAGAAAAATAAAATTGCCACTCACCAGGAATTGAATTAGCTAAAGATGCATATTCTCTTTGGGATAATTTTTACTCAGTAATATTTTAAACAGTGCTTAAAATGTCCTTATATTATTAATAAAATTTGGTCAGCCTGAGTTAAAAGTCTAGCTAAGCTACTAACTACCTATGATGAATTTACTTTTAGTAAATATTTTACAAGTTCTTTAATTTTTTATTGCTTTAGTTTCCTCATTTATAAATATAGATCATGGTAATAACTACTTCTCAGAGTTGGTGTGAGGATTAAATGGGCAGTACATTGAAAACACAGGATAGGCTAAGCACCCATTAATATTAGTTGCCATGATTTTTCTTCTTACACATTATCAATATATTTTAATAGTCACTGTGGACACCAGAGACACTGTCCAATAGCCTCAACATTTTATTTCATTTAATGATGCTATTTTTTTCTTCCTAATGCTGAGATTGTTATCAGAATTAATTTTTTCTCCTAACTTTCTACTCAGAACATATATTCCTAAAACACTTAGGGTATAGGGAGATGAGAATCAAAATACCTTGATCTGGGGCTGGGGATTTAGCTCAGTGATTAGAGTGCTTGCCTTGCAAGCACAAGGCCCTGAGTTTGATCCCCAGCACCACAAAAAAAAAAAAAAAATCTTGATCTAAAATCATGGTCTTCCAGTTTGCAAATATTACAGGTACATTTAAGAGAATGGAGACAAGAAGCCATTCTATCATTCAGACCTGTTATTTTTCCAGTCTCAATCCTGGTCAGTAGGAGACTTTTTTGACCTGTATAAAGATTTGCTTTTGTAGAGACGCGTTCTGTAACTGTTTCCTATAGATCTGCTACAGAATGTTTGCTTTTGCCCCTCCACTGGGAGGGTATTAGAAGACGGGGCCTGTGAAAAGTAATGAGATCATGAGTTCCTATGAATAGGATTAGAGGCCTGTCTATAGGCCATGAACACCCTTTCCTTCTCAACCATATAACCAGTTTTAGAGAAATGGTAAATATATGTGGAAAAAATTAAGACTGCATTATGTTATAAACAAAAAGTTAGTTTGTGACTCAGCAGAAATGGATTCCTTCTGGTTTTACAAATGCTGCATTTGGCTTAGAGCAAATATTTTCCTTCTTAGCTGTGTTATAGAAAATATAGGCTACTGAACTTTAAATTTAACAATTACGAAGTCTCCTTACTCCTAACTAGCTACATAAGAAGTGGTCTCAGAGTGAACACTACTTTACCAAGAGTCCTCACTGACTAAATTAGCCTTATTTTCTTCTGTTGGAATATCTTTCTCTGTTCTAGACTTAGAGTATTAGCTTTTCTGTTGCTGGGACAGAATGCCTGATATTCAGGATTTAAAGGAGGAGACAATTAATTTAGTTCACCGTTCCATGCAAGTCAATCCACAGTTGACTGACTTCATAGCAGAAACACCGTGATGAAAGAAAATGGTGATGCAAAGCTTCTTACTTCTTGATGACCAGAAAGCAGAGTAGAAGAGCAGTGCCAGAGAAAGAGGAGCCAGAGACAGTACATTGTACCCGAAGTCCTACTTCTAAGACCTACCTACATACAACCAGAGTTGTGCTGACCAAAACAGGATTGAAACCCAGCAGGAAAAATATTTAAGTCTGCACCTGCCAGATTCACTTCTCTGTCCTTATGGCAGAAGAAATGGGGGAAGGAATTCAAGTTTTTATGGGGCTCTTACATATTGGCACCCAAGTGAAAATAATCTCAGGTTCCCAGAGGAGTAGAGGTAAATTAGTGATACTGGTGCCTTTCAGGACTAATATGATGACCCATAGAAAGGTTTGCACATGATAACTGGGGAGCATTTGTATTTCTTTTCAGCCACCATGACACCCAGGCCCCTAGATGTTTATTCAAAAAGGTATACTGCTTACCATGTAAGAAAAAAAGATATTTCTTTGTTAACTTAAGACTTACTGCAGACAGGAATGTTATATGCTACCCTAGTACAGTTTAACAGCCACAAAACAAACAAAACAGGAGTCAGATAGTAGATCTTCGTTGACTGCTTGCCAAGGTGCTACCCTTAGCTCCCTGTAATACCTGACATATTGACATATGCTCTTATTAATCTGGCTAGTATTTTTTCTTGATTCCTTTGTAGGGTGAAGATCAGGACAGATTTGCACTCACATGGAAGAGCTTGTATAATATTTTCACCATACTTCTGCAGGGAAACCTCATTTCTCTTGCAATTTTCCAGCAATTTATAGAGCTAGATCTGCAACATGTCCAGGTGTCCTGAGAAGTACTTGTCATTCATTATCTTAATGACATCATTATTGCTCACTTGAAAAAGAAGTTGACCAGGTCCTATATAAGGTCATGACCATTGCTATATGTAGGGCGATCTATCAATTCTGATAAATTTTGGAGATCTGTTCAACGAATGTAGTTACTGGGAGCCCCCAGATCAGTTATCAAAAGAATATTCCTGACAAGGCTAAGCAAAAATTCTTGCCTTGAGCAGCACCCATCAGAGAGAGAGAGAGAGAGAGAGAGAGAGAGAGAGAGAGAGAGAGAGAGAGAGAGAGAAAGAGAGGAGACAGAGACAGAGAGACAGAGAGAGACAGAGAAATACAGAGAGACAAAGGCAGAGACTCAACAGCAGTATCTTGAGGCCATATAGCTTGTAGTGACATGTGTTTTACCACTGGGGATAGACTGGGGAAAGACCTCTTCATCCCTAGCAAACTACAGATTTCAGTACTGCTGTCCTTAGGGATCAGGGTCTTTGATAACAAAAGACTGCTACTAAGATAGAGTGTTTCATAGACCATTTAAATTACCTAAGACGGATTCCAGATGGACCTCCTTTGAGTGTCAATTCTTAGTGTGCTATTATGTCCTAAAACAGAGCACCTGATTATTTAAGCACCCTATGGGATCTTAACACCTGAGCTACTTATCCTCATGTGGGTACTCGTTAATTTCACTAATGAACTAGAACAGGTTTGACAACCTTCCGTCATTAAGTGGAAATACTACATCCAGGTGACTTGGTGACCAGGTAAATTGGAAGAAAGCAGGTGGGAATCAGCTAAGTCTATGATCACGTAGCTGCCTTGCTAGAGGAGGCTAAAAGACCATGGGAGATGTCCCTGCACCTGGCAGTATTCCAACTTCATCATTCAGTGCATTCATTGCATAAGCTATACAGGAATGAGCATGCTCCCATGACACAGGATAGACCCCCAAACAAATGGAGTGATAGGATGATGGAAGGGACTGCTCAAGCCCTATCCACTTGAAGGCCACCAGGAAGAACAATGAACCTGCTGACAGCCTCACCATGACCACAGCCATTTGTCTAGTAAATACTGTACTCCAGCAAGAGAAATGTGGCATTATGGTACATGTTGAAAAATTCCGAGCTTGAATGGAATGAAGGGCCTGATAGTTGCCTGATTATACTACACTGTAAAATCCCTATTTCACTCTACACAACTAGTCTGTACATTTTTCTTCTAAAATGTGTTCTCTGAGGGAAGTTTGTGAGTCAGGCCTCAATGTTGCTACTAATGAGAACTTCCAAGTCAAACTTACAGGTTTCCTCTAGGGCAGCAGCTCCCTTCTGTGATATTCACAGGGAGGAGGAAAGGTTGACAAAATATAAAGACAGGTGGGTTCTTTTGGTTATTCCCAGAACTCTTGGTCTTTCAATTCACATGGATGCCATTATAAGACATGCCATTTTTTCAGGGTTTGACTTTTCCTGGATAGACAACTAGGAGCAAAAATCAGGTTGACCAACAGGGGCAACATATTGCCACAGAAGGTGTAGATTCAAGAACCTCACAGATAACCTGTATAGCTACCCTCATCCCAGGTAATTGCCTAAGAAAATTTGAAGCTTCAGGATATTTTATGAAATAAAACACAATGGCAACATTAATCTTTTCTCATTCTTACAGAAGTCTTACTATGACAAAAACACCCTGTAATGGATCAGCACATGTGGGTGTAATGAGGAAAACATAAATAATGCTGCACTCACCATCCCGGGCTGAAGTCATTCTTGTTCCACTATCCCATGATGGTATGGCTGCTACACAATTACCCACATCTTCCACGGATCACTTTAGACCAACAGTACTCACTGCATTTACCCACCCAGCAAGTTGGGAGATGAGTGTAGCCTTTCTCTTTGAGTGAGCGGAGAAGAGTCCTCTGAGCATCAGAAACTGATACTATTGAAGTTTATAGTTCTGTCTCTTTCCTTTGTCAGTAGAGAACTGGGCCATTCGCTGAGTCATCTTTCATTACTTGCACATCATGGAGGGGGTTGTCTTTCTAGTACTGCTGCTCTTGCTAGGTGGCATTGTTGTACTATTTGCTGTCCTCCATACAGTGGTACTACTACCCTGGAGATGGTGATATGGGCTACTTGCTCAACCATGTCAAATTAACAACAACCAGTCCTAGGTTTAGTATAGTCATCTTACTCTTAAAATAACTCTGGTATCTTGATTTACATTTTGGTCAACCGTGTTGATTTCTGTAAACCTACTGGCAACTCTTACTCCAAAGCATTGAAAGACAAACAGTAGAATATATGACCATGGTAGAACATTCCAATTAAAATGTCTTTTAAAGGAGAGCCTCTATCCCAGCTGAGGTAATTTTAATTGCACAGAGCCCCCTCTGATGAAACTCTTGGTAAAGAACAACTCTGCTATTCATTTTCGAGGGTCTCTCCTGTAATGCTTTCAGCTTCTCCCAGTAGAATGGTTCTAACAGCCGCCATCTGAAACTTTCTCTCCTGCCGAACACGATGAAAAACAAAAGCATGATCTTGAGGCAAACGTGTGTATGAAAGAAAATTTCTTTTGAAATGATGACATGTTGTATAATTCCTCTGAGTGGCTCATATCCGACTTGTGTCAGTCAGAATAATTGTGACTAAAAAGCAGAATAGAAACGTTTCTTTTTACTTTTAGAGAAATAAAAATGGACTATGTATGACTTTCAAAGGATAAAAATTGAAAGAAAATGTGAAAGGCACTCTATCCCTCAAGGGATATTCTGTGTTTGAAATTCTAACACGGAGATTCTAACCCACTCATCTCTTGTGAGAGAAAATAATCCCAAATCACACAGGTAAACTGTCAGCACTGTCAAATATCAATGAACAATTCATCATCCATCATCAAGACTTTATCTCTCAGGAAAGACTCTGAAAGCTGTCCAAAATATCACTGAATGACCCCAAGGCTACCACAAATACTTAATGAGATCTTCATGGTATCTTTTGAAATTCTGCTTTTAATGTTTAGCGCTTTCATTGTGCCACTCTCACCAGACTCCTTTTCAGACTCTTGTGACTCCACTTTAATAATCTTCTTTATTATTTCAGAGCACAGTGGAAATGAAGACAGCCTTTGTACATGATTTATAAAGTGCGTGTCACCATAGCAACCCCACTGTAATTTAGAAAACAGGCATCTGTATAAGCAACTGGGTAACAGTAATGAGAAATGACCACAAATGGCAGGGCAGTTTATTTTTTAGCTTATTCTATTTGTCTGACTGCCCTATTTTATTTATATTATGAAGCAGTGTATCAACTTGTATACTTTCACTAATAGATTTAGTGTAGATCTGCCCATTGTTTATGGATTCATGTACAGAATTAGCTCTATTTTTCTAAGAATTGCCTATCAGGGAACTGAAATAGTTTAAATATAACTCTCTAGAAATAGATGAAATCTTTATTTTTCCTCAAGACAATATCCAAATATTAAAAATTAAGGTATGATTCTCATTATGAAAATGAAACAGCCAAATTAATGGGTGAAAAGTTGCACAGCAAAGGAATGCTCTTACCTCAGTGACTAAAGTCAGCAAAAATCCTCTCCTGGCTAGTCAGGCAAGGGGGTTTCAAACAACAGCTGAGGCTCCCCGCGTGCCAAGGGAGTAGTTGTAGCAGGATATAAGAAAATTCTTTGGTACTACAGTTTTCTAGATAGACACAGAGCTCAGAACCGAAATCCCTCATTAATTAAATGAACAGTTGCTGCACATTCATGAAATTTGGGGCACTCCGTAAACTTCAGAAAATGCATCAGTGAAAAAGCGAATGAGGGAACGCAGTCATCTGTCGGGAGTTTATGGTTTAATGAAGGAAAATTATTAAACAATCGTATAAATTTTATCTCAGTAACTATGCTATAAATTACCTGAAGCATACTTGCTGTGTGTGAAGGCACATCACCCTGGATCCTCAGTAAATCTAACATTTTTATTAATGTACACACTAAAACAAAGAATAGGACTCTGATTGTTTTGTTGGTTTTTGTTCAACATATACAGAGGGAAATCAATTGTTTTGACTTCAGAGGGCTTTCTAGGTTTCTGATTTATGAAGAGTTAATGTAAGTTTACCTTAAGTTTACCAATTTTCAATTGCTCTGAAATAGATAAAATCTTGGCGAACCCAATGGTGTCATGGCTGTGCTTTGTTCTTTGATTTGCGTAGTGGATCAATTTCAATATCTGATCAAACACTTACATGAACCTTTGGCTTGTCTTTGTAAATACAATGTCCTTCATTCTATCTTTCACATGTAAATGCTATATATTTGACAATAATCTGAAATACTGTCTCATAATTGGAGCCTCTCTTTACAGTGACTGACCAAATATATTATATTTAATACAACGAATTAAAAATTTTTGAATAAGTAAACTAATACATGTTGATCAGAGACAAAAATGAAAAAAGACAAAAGCATTACTAAGTGTATTAGTAATCTAACAAGGCATTTAGTAAATATTTGTATGACATGTGATTGTGTGTAATGGGCGGACTCCTTGATTCAATTATGCCACATTGCATAATTTTAAGATATTTAGCTTATTTTATTTTTCATTGGAAAATAGTAACTGTATACTATTTATGGTAAACAGTGTATTGCTACAATATATGTATAAATTGTGCAATTATTAAATATGACAAATATATTTATTATGCTACATACTTTCAATTTCTTTGCAGTGAGAACATTTAAAATGTACTCTTATTAATTTTGAAGTATATAATATTTTATTAATAAGGACCATCATCATGCTATGCAACAGATCACTAAAACCTACTTTTCCTCTCTGATCAGCATCTTGTCTTTCCCAGTCCACCTTCCTCCACCTCAACCTCTGCTAACCGGCATTGTACTCTCTACTGTTACAAGATTGACTTTTAAAAATTCCACATGTAAGTGAGAGCACACAGAATTTGTCTTTCTGTCCCTGTTTTACTTTGCTTGGCATAATATTCTCCAGGTTCACCTGTGTTGTAAGTTACAGAATTTTTCTTTTAATAAAAGCTGAATAGTATTCCACTGTGCACATGTGGATATTTTTCCTTACTTGTTCATTCACCTGTGGGTACTTAGTTTGCGTCCATTTCTTGGTTATTGTGAATAATGCTGTAATGAACATGGAAAGTCAGAAGGCAGTTAACTATTCCAGATACAGGACTCCATTCCTTCGGATATAAACACAGAAGTAAGATTACTGGATCAAATGATAGTTCTGTTTTTAATCTTTTGAGAAAACACCATACTGTTTTCCATACTGGCTGTGCTGATTTACATTCCCACCAAGAGTGTACAAGGATTCTATTTTCTCCACATAGGCAGTAACACTTGTTATCTTTTGCCTTTTTTTCATAATAGCCACTTTAACTGGTATTAAGCTACATCTCACTGTATTTTAATTTTAGTTTCTCTGATGATTAGTGATGCTGAGCCTTTTTTTTCCCCCCTCATGTTCTTTAGACATTTGTACATCTTCTAAAAATATCTCTATTCAGGCCTTTGCCCAAATTTAGTTGAATTGTTTGCTTTCTTGTTATTGAGTTTCTTTCATATTTTGGAGATTAGTCCCTTATCAGATGATGGTTTGCAAGTATGTGCACTCAAATCACGGATTTTCTTTTTACTCTGTTGTTTCCTTTGTTGGAATACAACAAATTATTACCCAGACCTACGTCAAAAAGATTTTCGTATGATTTCTTCTACTACCTTTAGAAATTTGGGTCCTACTTTTAAGTGTTTAATTTTCACTTATGATGGAAGAGAAAAACTTAATTTTATTTGTCTGTATGTGGCTATCCAGTCGCAGTTTTCACAGGACACGGCACCAATTTTTTTAACAAATTCTCCTTTTACCATTGTGTGTTCTTGGCATCTTTACCAAAAGCTGATTATCTATAAACGAATTTGTTTATTTGACTTTGCTAAGTTAATTTATTCATCAGTAAGATATGACCATTCGTATACTGATGAATAAATTGACTTAGAAAAATGCGTGTATATAAATTCAGTAATATAATTATGATCTTGAGTGTTATATTTTTCAGTGAAATAGAAAGCAGAATTGCATGTGATGATTTGATAAATGAGATGCAAAAAAAATAAAATTCAAGGATTGTAGGTGAACAAACTTACTAAATGATAATAGAAAATTGGTGGGCAATGCTGAGTGTTTTGCAATTATAATCAGTAATACTAATACTTAGTTATATCCATCTGCCAGTCCACAACATTTTCCCAATCTAAACTGCATGTCTATAGATGACAACAAATATAATTGGATTTAAGCAATATTTGGGTTTTACATTCAAGTTAAATATATCCAAGATCAAGTTTTTTTAAAATGTCTTATTTAAAACAGAGATGCTTTCAATTAAATACCACATAGGATGTTTTGACCTAAAGGTTCCCAATACTCAGAATTAAATATGATTTTTCTATAAATATTTTATAGAATAAGGCTTTATGCAACAAAAGATTCGTTAAATTCTTTCGAACTCTCTCAATTTCATTTTAGTACTTTCTAGACAAAGTCCTTCATTTTTTTCTAAAAGTAGCCTTAATCATGATTTTATTCATAGAGTAGATGAGCTAGTGTATTAGGTCATAAATTAAGTATATAGCAGAATCTCAAATTGGTCACACCTTTATTTGAAAGTATCAGCTAATTTTATATGAATTTATTTCTCTGTTGAATCCCAGAAAGCAATTAAGAATGGATATCAAAGTTCCATTTCATGTCTCAATGTTGAAGTTTGATAAAGCAAAAGGATTTCATTTTAAATAGGAAATATGATCAATTTTATTGTGAATTTGAGAACGACTAACATTGCAGTTTAAGGAACGACTTTTAAAACATAAAATTAAAAATAAAAGAATTGCTAACTTTCCTACTCATTTAAGACTTAAAATATGTACCAAATTATTTTAATATATTGTATTCTAATATGTACCCACGTTGAACAATTGCCCTCGAGTTTTTAGTTATATAAAGCATATCTATGAAACCTGTTTCTATGTCTTTTAGCATCTTAGCAAATAGATTTTCTGCAAAGAATGAAGTCTAATACAAATAATACTGAAATTATAACATTTAAATTGTTTTAAAATAATAGCTTAATACTACAAGGACACGGTGAGGGGGCATATTCCTTAAGGCCAGTGATATTTTACCAACCCATTGCCAGTGAATATTATGTTAATGTCACTGTGGAAGGACAAAAGACATAAGAAAGCAATACAGTTTAATCTGAAGACAAACATTTCGAATCCAATCAAGCCTGGGTGGAGATATGGGTTTTGTCACCTGCAAATTGTAGGGATTGGCAGGTCCTTATATTCTCCAAGTCTCAAATTCCCAATGTGAGAAATAGATTCTAAAAAAGTAACTAACTAAATGATTTCTGTCAGACTGATCGACGCAGACACTTAACTGAGGTTGTGGCATGTAAGGAGTAGTTGTCCCCTAAGAATGACCTGCTCCCCCTCCCATGCAGTTACCTTTTATCCTAGTTAGACTGACTGAATTTTAGAATGAAACACAAATGAACACAGTAAGACTTTACGATAAATGACAGCACATTGAAAATTTGAGGAACTGGAATAACTGTGTAAATGTTGCATGGGATATTTTAATAAAATGATGTCATTGGTCACTAAATCATATATACTAAGTAAATGACAGTAAGTAGAGTGATATAAACACTTCAGTCTATTCTTCATATAGTTGAAAAGAAGTAATCAAACACTTTCAATCTTAACTCTATTGTAAATGGAAGAAAAATTGTATCGGGTGGTTTCTTTTGTTAAAACACTGTGGGAAATAATTACTAACCACCAAAATTTTGAAATTAAAATTAGTCTTTCACACACATCTTCTATTTGTCATTCTGCCAGCATTAATTATTTCTTCTATCAGTCTAGTCACAGAAATATTATTACTAATTTACTGTGAATTTTCTTATGGGGTTATAATTTTATATCTATATCTGTAACAACTAAGTCACTCACTGGACATTTCTACATCTCCTAAGTTAGCACTGCACTAATCTACCTGATAAAGATATGAATTTCATAAATGAAACATTTTCCACAAGGAAAACTCCAGGCTTATGGGGTTGTATGAGTGAAATTACTAAATATTTGAGACAGAAAACATCCCAAGTGTACTTTAAGTCATGTAATATGAGGTAACCATTTCCAGAATACTTAATTATTATTTTAAATCTTGACAAAATTAATACAAGCAAGGAAATTACAAATCAATAACTGTAATGAACATAGGTGCAAATTTTTCAATAGATAAACTGATAATCTTTATGACCAGTAGAATCATCCTAGGAATCAAAGATGCTTTATCATTCAAAAAATCAATGACATTCACTTAATTATCAGAATAATAGGTCATAATAGAGTGCATCAGGAAGCTGACATGAGTCAGCATAGTCACGAGGCCTGTTTCCATGACAGATAATCCAATACCATGGTGTTGGGGTGGGCAGCAACTCAGTGGTAGAGCACTCGCCTGGCATGTGTGAGGCCATGAGTGTGATTTTCAACCTCGCAAAACCTAAACAAGACATGGTGTTGAATGATGTTCCTTCATGGTGGCAGAGGTAACTTGGATAGTCAAAGCAGTTTTATTTGCTTAGTGTCTTGGCAGGACGAGCTGGAAGGCTCGGCTCATCACGCTATGTATGTTCAGGCATCTCCACATGATGAATCTAGGATGCTAGTCACACATCTATGATGTTAAATCAGGGATCCTTGAACAAGTACTTTGAGATGCCCAGGTTTTGATCTAACCGTAGAAGTTCTATAAAGTTATATTTCCACATCTTCTTGATTAAACAAGTTACCAATTTCAGGCCAGATACAAGGATAGGAAATTAGAATACTCTAAGTCAGAGAACTAGCAAATCGTTGTGGTCCTCATTAATTTTTAGCAGAAATAATATAATCCTGGGAAGCATCAGACTAGAAACCAGCCTACTTGTTTATACCATGTATGACATGCTTAATGACCTCTTTAGTTTTGAATTTACTCATCTAAATAACAAAATGCCTGGATATCTCAAAACATCCTAGTTTTAACAGTGTATTATTAAATCACATTCCTTTCATTAAAATTAATTTGCTAGCTTTTATTTTCAAATTTTGCTCCCTGACTTTTTGCTTGTACATTGTATTTTGATTTTAGCTTGGTTTTGTAGACTAGTAAAATGGTGGAAGTAACAAAAACTGCTAGAGCGTGAGTCATTCCCTACTAACAAGTAAGTCTGCCTCAGTTTCACAAATGGTGATGGAACATAGGACACTCCTGGGATGCAGTAAAAAGGATTTTATAACTAGCGTTACAGAAAGCAACAAGAGTTTTGTATTCACACAAGCTCCTCTTGTTTCCCAACTCCCACACGGGTGTTGTATTCACAAGGACTTAAAGTGAATGCTGTGCCTACAGGGTATGTTGCATCAAAGCACAAAAACTCTGAGCTGGGGAAATCTCCACTCCTAATATTATAGGCAGCTGATTTAGATAGAAATTTATACACAGTCAGAAAGGGACTGGGCACAAAAATAAAGACCTCAACATGGAGGTTCGCAGTGCATCTGAAGAAGGCCAAGCCTTAAGACAAAGATACAATAGCTAGACCTATGTGCCTCCCTAAGGGGTAAACAGTAATTTGAGATTATATTGCAATTAGTACCATGAAGTCCAGTCAGTCCAGATAGGTATCAGTCACCCAGGTGGGTGACCAGAGCATCTGGACCCATCCTTTCCCCGAAACGCTTTTGTTATTTCCATGTAGCCTTGCCACATGACTCATTTTCTACTGGATCAATAGTAGAAATATGAATTCAGCAGAATCTACTGAATCAGTGTTTTCTATACCTGTAATCCTATAGGTTGACTGCGGTTTGACCCACATTGTACCCACACTGTGACTTTGCTGTATGAATTACACAAAGGCCCAACAAAGGGCCTCAGTGGCCGCCCATTCAGGACCCCTCTTGGAAATCCAGGAACTATTCTTCTCTCCTCATTTCCAATAAAACTCTCCCAGTGTCTTCTTTCAATTCTCAAATTCATTCGTAGATGTTGTAGGACCAGAACTCAGCACATTTGACATCTAACAGATCAGAAGTTATATTTCTCCTGTATCATTAGAAAGGGAAGAAACCCCACTCAAAGTTTTCCTCAGAGCAAGATATTATATTGATTTTCTTTACTACCCTAAAACAAAGCTTTCCTTTTCTCTATTGGGGGACGATATTTATATACATATATATCTTTAAATTTTTTTTTTTTTGTGGTGCCGGGGATCGAACTCAGGCCCTTGTGCTTACAAAGCAAGCACTCTAATCACTGAGCTAAATCCCCAGCCCCATATACATCTTTAGAAATGAACATTATATTATCATCCAAAGGTAGCCTACAATTAAAAAACTGTCAATGCTTGCACTTGATGTGCAGACATAAGAGTCTATGGGAACTTATTTTCTTATAATAAAATGAATAAAAACCATCATGATAGCCGGAAAGAAAATAAGGATATAAAATGTTTAATATGTTCTTATCTTTATAAAGTATCTAACCAAACATGCCACTACTTGTAGAAATCTGCGTATACCCCTTTGGTTGAGAGCAGGGAGGAAAAATAACATAAAAGTTTTGGCTTTTGGTGCACTAAAGAGTCTTGAGTCTTATAGAGTGAATAAGGAAATAACATCTGAGATAAATAGGAAATTGCAAATACATGGAAATATATAACGTTCAAAATAAAATCTTATGTTTTATTAATAAGAAATGTAATAAAAATTTTTACTTGTTCAAGAAATATTACTATTCTTATTCAAGAATGTTAATTTTGTTTAGTCAAGCAATATTAAAGCAGATTAATATTTCATGCCGTCTGAAAGAAGGACATAGTTATTCATAGATAATTTCGCACTGGCTCCCTCTAAGAATTGGGAGAAGGGGCAGGTTTACCTGTATGAGAAGTTAAAGGAAAATTAAAATAACAGGAGCACAGTACAAAAAAGTTAGAGGGATGCTCTAACTACAATATCTACAAAAGTGGTGACATTTCATAAATACATATTATTTTAAGTAAACTTCTCATTAAGGTATAAGAAAGGAGAAGCTAGCATTAAAAGAAGCTTGATTTCTATTCAAGGCATCTCTACCTATATATTTTGAAGAAAACCATTTTAAAAGATTGATCTCTGGGATATTTTCTCATTTAAAATGCTCAAGTATGAAAGTCTTTAAAAACAGCAATTCACTTTAGGCTAAATAAGAGAAAGTCACATGTAATTCATTTCCTCATGCTGGGATTAAATACTGTGATTCAAAAAGTAAAATATTCTGCTTTTAAAAACCACAAAAATGTTTCACTATCTTTTGATGCAAGTGAAATATATATATGTATATTTAAAGCCACATTAAATATGAATTACTAATATGGCATTTTAAGCAATTTAACATCTCTGGTTACTCATTCTGGGAGTAAAAATAGTTAATCTTTTCTCAAATTGTATTTATGTTCTGTCTGGAGAATTAGTCTTGTGAGTAGCCATGGTTATCTTTCACGAACACTGTAAATCTTAGTCTCTGAAGTTCTAAGCCTGGGAGTGTTCTTTTATCACTGATGTAGTTAATGTTTTCCTAAAGTAGAAAAAAATGAAGCGAAAATGAAATTTTCAAAGTTATAAAGTTAGATTGTGGTATATATTTTTAAAATTTAGTGGACACATATAAATCATTTCACTGCTAGACCACATTCTCTTAATATTTCCAAAACATCCACTAGAGCTTTTCATTCAAGCTAGAAAGGAATTCAGACAAACAAACCAAAATAATATGTGACTAATCAGCTATTTCTTTGAAACTTTAGCTCTTTACTGAAAGATTCTTGTAAAACTAAACTTCTTCCCTCATACATGGTTGATGTGAATGTTAATGAGTGCAACCATTGTTAAAAAACATATATGGAAGTTTCTCAAAAATCTAAGAATAGTATTACCCTATGATTCAGCAGTCCCTCTTATGTATTCACCCATACGATCTGCAATCAGTATTTTAAATTCTGCACACTCACGTTCATTGCAGTGTAATTCACTACACCCAAGGTACAGAATCTACCGAAGTGTGCATCACCAGATGAAAGGTAAAGAAAATATGGCATATACGCATTTAAATTGTTGCTTTAGGAATTATAGTATTTAATTTGTAAAGGAGTTGCCACGAAATAGATAAGTTTTAAATTTCTGGGAAATTTAAATATCTGGGAAGGTTAATGTCTAATTGTTGAAGTTAATTCTATACCATTCTCAATGCATTTTTAAAACTTGTCTGCTTATTTAAGCATACAGCATAAACACGCAGAGGAGTGTAATACTACATCCATTCCCAAATCACCCAATAATATATAACTCTGCTGAAATTTATCAAATCTTCAGGTATACTGGTTTCTAGCTGAGGGGATTCTGTAGCTGTTTTCGGAACAGTTTTAAGTGGTATTTCCAAGGATAAACTGACACTTCCTTGAATTCAATTATTGGAATTTAAGAAACTTCTTCACTGTATTTCAGTCCCACTGCATTGCTCATTCACATGATTCATATCAAATAGGCAACAGTGCAGTGAAGGTGACTATCAGCAGCCAGGCGGGACTCCAGGAAAGGTAGGACTTATCCATCTCAGGAATGTGCATTAAGATTCAGTCACAGCCTGACGAACACTGAGGAGGCAGAACAGCTTTAAAACTGAATAAAATCTTTGTCATTTCTAAGGTGATTCCCTACCTCTATGTTCTCAGTCTCAGGATCATTTTTAGAACTCCTGTACTCGAGGTATCTTATTAATTGCCGAGGTAGACTTAAACCACACTGTTAGGTCTGATGGTGAGTTTTGATATTTAATGCGTACTAAATATTATTATTGTTATCTCCCCCCAAATGCCTGCCTGATTAACATTTGTTATATGAATGGAAGTAATTTTCTTAAACAAATAGCCTGAAACCTAAATCTTATTGAATAGAAAAATTATAAAAATGATATTTTAAAAACTGTAACCTTTCTTTTGTTACTAAAATGCAAATTTGAGGTTTGTAAACGTCATTGTCTGGCATAACACTTTGGGTCTGGTAGATGCACGTGAGCCATAGCACTGTTCAAATTGTCTTAGAGGAGCACTCACTCACAGGGCTGGCCTCACAAACACGTGACCACTGTAGTCGCTGTGTCCCCACTTCAAAGGACTACTTACATTTGTGATAAGGATAGGTATGTGGTTTAAGAGAGGACTTAGAGAAAGAAATCCATTCCATACTCACATGTTGAAGGCAGAAGTAAAATTAAATAGCAGTTCTAGCCACTGAGTGCTTTCAAAGAGATGCTCCCATCTAAACAAAAGACAATGTGGGAAATACCTGATGTGGTTTTGATGGAGAAGACCCCGAAGGCCTCATGTGCTCATAGGTGGGGCTTTTGGATAGTGATTGTATTAGCCAGGCAATAGACCAGGCTTGCTGTTAGGAGATGGGGGTCTGTTCAAAAGAGGCAAGTTTCGGGGGGGAGGGGCGTGACTTGAAAGGCATATAGGGCCTATCTTCCTTGCCTGGATCTCTCTCTCTCTCTCTCTCTCTCTCTCTCTCTCTCTCTTTCTCCTCTCTCCTCTCTCTCCTCTGTATACTGACTGTTAAGACCTAAGCAGCTCTCCAGTGCAGTGCCCCTTTGCCATGCAGATTCTGCCCTGGTGCTAGCTGACCACAAGCAGTAAGCACAAGCCAAAATAAACGTACCCTCCTTTCAGTTGTGGGTGTTGAATATTGTGCCCCAGGGTCAAGAAAAGTGACTAAGACAATACCTTACTCCATTCATTTAAAATTGAGGATCTACTTGGTAGACCCTCATTAGAACAACCAGAACCTTAAACACTGTGAGCATCATGCTTTCACAATACTAACTTAGGGAGAAACTATTTCAACATTTCTCACAGTTTCTTAGTTTATTAAGTGGTTTTATTATAATTGGCTTTTCTATTTCATTTGAAAGAGATTGACAATATGTTCACGTTTCATGGATCTTTCCCCCCTTTGTTCCCAAATCCTGACTCTGTGACAGGCATGCTGGAAAATGTACCAGTGCAATCCTCCCTATATGGTGACCTCTCAGGGAAGAGCAAAGAACACCTTCCACAACACAAATGCACACAGTAGTCTCCTCTTCTAATACTGTTAAATAAAGAGGTGTAATGTTTTGCTGTGGAATAACACTTTCAATTATAGTGCATGTTTTAAAATGGCTGCTGAATATAATATAATTTTAGTAGCTCATTTCTCCTGAGACATCAACATCATTTGTCACTCCTGCTGCCATCTGGCATGTCTGAACCATCATGATCAGCAGTTTATGTAGAAATTAAAACATTCAATGGGTCTCTCTTCAATAATGCTTTGAGGTCAGGGACAATATCGCTGGTGGCAATGAAGACACATTTTTATCACACACTTGAGAGGCATCCATTGGACATATTTTATAGCTCACTAGGTTAAGACCAGCCAAGCTTTTCCTTATTTGCACCGACCTGACATGAGGTTCATTCTGTATAATAACTATCTAAGACTCACTCAGAGTGGTTCCCTTTCTGCTATTGTGCTTATGCAGCTGCATTCGGCTAAAGCTTGGCAGTAGCAATAAAAGCTCAACTCTCTCCCTCCCTCGCTCTGTCCCCCTGCATCTGTTCGTCTTTTCTGGTAAAGAATCCAAAACCACCAAGAATGTACTACCACGGCAATAGTTTATGTACTTTTTCTTTCAGAGGCAACTAGCAATCATTTTTCAACGCAACTGAAAGTAATCTTCAGCACACAGTCCCTTGAAATGTCATTTGATGATATCATCAAAGATACCTTGTCGTTCTAGTTCAAATTTAAATTTAAAGACTTTCCTCATATTTAAAGTGTTTTTTTTTTTACTTTTAGAATTCATATTTAGGTCTATAATTTTATAAATTCTAATAAGCTTTAAGGTTTACTTGAAAGATTTGTTTAGTTTTGTTTTTCTGTTTTCTGTTATCCTCTCAATATATAACTATTCCAACACCATTTGGAAAAAGTCCCATACCTCCTTCATTGAATTAACTTTGTGATTCTCTCAAATAGCATTTGGCTATATTATTGTGGGTCTGTTTCAGAATAGAAAACAGGACTTTCTATTTCCTTCAATTCTGTTCTATGGATCTATCCTCCACCAGTATCAGTCATGCAGTTTTAAATATTGTGGCTTCATAGTAATTATGAAAGTTAGATGGTATTGTTTTTCTCCAGAAATTATTTAGTCTTTTTCAAAATTATTTCGGCATTTTATTTATTTGTTTTTTTAATTTATTTTATTTTAATGGTGCATTTTAGATGTACATAGTGATAACATTCATCGTAGGGGATTTGTACCTGTACATGATATATCTTGTTGTTCCTTTTTTTCCCATTCCCTTCCCCTCATCCCCTCCTCCCTCATTATTTACAAAAACTTTGTTTCCATTTTTTCCTTCCATTTCTTATTTCTCTTGTCCCTCAGTTCTATTTTGACATTTTAGTCCTTTGCATTTCAATATATATTTCACAACTACATTGCATATATTTTATTTTATTTTTTATTTTTTAACCAAGAACATGTATTGGTACAATGTACATATAATGGTTACATTCATCACATTTATTTTGTACCTGTACATGATGCATCTTGGTTCATTGCATATATTTTAAAATAATCCTGCTGGGACTTTTGATAATACACCCACTATGAAAATCAGTATAGAAATCCATAAAAAACTAAAAGTAGAAATTCCGGGGACTAGAAATTTTGCCTAGCAAGCACAAGGCTCTGAGTTCGATCCCCAGCACCAAAAAAAAAAAAAGGAATTCCGTTTGACTGAGCTATTCTGCTTCTAGATATCTTTCTAGACGAGTTAGAGTTATCATATTACATACCCATAACAGGACAATTCATAATAGCCAAATCTTAGAGGCAGCCCATATGTCTACCAAAAGATGAATGAATGAATAAAATGTAGTATTTATACTCAATGGAGTACTAGTCTGCCATAAAGAAAGATAAACTTGATTCATTGGTAGGAAAATGAATCCATCTTGAGGCCATGATGTTAGGTAAAATACATCAGATACGTAGCTTAAATATCACACTGTTTCTCTCATAAGAGAAACCCAAATTATAAGTAAAGAGCCAAATAAAGATCTTTTTCAAATGGGAAAGAGATGCAGGGCTGGAAGGGGTGAGGAAGTAAAAGGGGATAAAAAAAGGAGTTAAAATACAATATGTACACATCGCGATACCACTCAAGCAATGTAAAAATTATGTATTAAAAACATGTACTAAAGTAATTAATTCCATACTGCTAAGTCTATAGATGAATTTTGAGAGCATTACTATCTTCACTATGCTGGTCTTCTAGTCCATAAGCCTGTTATGTCTTCATTTATTTAGGTGTTTTAAAAATGCTTATTACTCCAAAAAAAAAATGCTTATTACTGTCATTAAGTTTCAATACATTGATCTTATACGTACTTTACTGATTTATATATCTCAAATATTTGGGACAATTCTAAATGACATTGTGTACTTCATTTCTACCATAGAGAATTTTTATTGCTTTTAACCTATTGGCCTTGTATTAGCAGTCTTGTTAAACACACTCATAGCTCAAGCAGGTATTTTGTGTCTCATGTAAATTCTGTTGGATTTTCTAAGTAAGCAATTACATCATATATAAGTGCAATGGACAGAGTTACCCATTTAGTTACACTCCATATGTCTTTATTTCTTCTTCTTGCTTTGGGGAACAGCTACAACTACCATTAAACTTTTGACTAGGAATGGTCTGAGCAAATGTCTTTTCCTTCTTTTTTCTCTTCATGTGTCACCTTGAGCAGGACTTTTTAAATCCAGTAGCACTTACATGTATGTTTTTTTCTCCTATGTAGACCATGATGCATGTCTGACAAGAAAATAACCTTAAATCTCAATGTCCCTGCCTCGTCTACCTTATTTTCTTCATTTTTTCCTTCTTATGGATTATTTATGAATTTTAGCCCAAATTTTTGTTGGGATCAGGAGGCAAATAAAATGGAATTGACCCAATTTTTTCTGGAACTGAAAGTTCATGTTTTAATAATATTTAGTATTTTTTTTAATTGGAAGGAAATCAATGTAGCAATTTAAAATCGACAGATAGCTTATGCAGTGGTACCTTTGGTTCATAAGCTTAATTCATTCCACAATTCTGGTCATGAACTGAATTGGTCGTGAACCAAATCAAATTTTCACATAAGATTCAGTGTAAGCAAGTTTAATCCGTTCTGAATCATGTATATTTTTAAACCATAGGGGGGAAAACCAAGATGTATCATGTACAGGTACAAAATAACCATGTTGATTATGATCATTATGTATACAATGTACCAATACATGTTCTTGGTAAAAATAATAAAAAAAAATTAAATTGGCTAAAAAAAATAGGAAACAAAGTATAATAAAATACAGTATAAAGAGAGAGAGAGAGACCACTAACCTCGCTTGAGGCGATTTCTGGCACAGAGGGTGAGGAGGTTACTGTTTAGATGGAGAGTCCCCCTCCACCAGGACATTGATGCTTCCTCTCTTCTTTGTGTCTTATCTGCAGGGTCAATTCTGATGAAAAATCTGTCTAATGTCACTTGCTTCTTACTGTGCCGCACAGCCTTCCAGGAATGAGAGACCATGTTATTGCTCATCAGATTCAACACTGCTAATTACAGTTATATTGGGGTGGGTGGTGCTTCTCAAAGACATCCTGGCACTCCTCCCATTTATCCATAATGGATCTTATCACACCATTGTTAACCTCCCTATCGGGGCTGGGGATTTAGCTCAGTGATTAGAGTGCTTGCCTTGCAAGCACAAGGCCCTGAGTTCAATTCCCCAGCACCAAAAAAAAAAAAAAAAAAAAATCAACCTCCCTATCTTCTTCCTCCTTGGAATTCTCTCCAGTGTCATCTGGGTGCTCATTTTGGAGCTCAGCAAGTTCTTCCATCATCAGCTCCTCCTTACAGTCCTCAGCAAGCTCCTCCATGTCTGCACCGTGGACTTCCAGAACCCCACTCTTGCTGACAGGCACAATCTCCTCCACTACCTGTGTGTCACATCCTTCAAAATCATGTTCAGCAAAGTATTCTGGCCACGGTTTCCTCCAGGCTGAGATTAAGTTCCAGTGTGTGACATTTTTCCAGGCTTTGTCAGTGAGGTTGATGAAGTGGAGGACATTGAAATGTTTCTTCCAGAACTTTAAGAGTCACGGATGTCTCTTCAGTGACAATAAAATACCCAGTGAGGAAAGCCTTTGCGTACAGCCGCTTGAAGTTGCAGGTCACTTACTGATCCATGAGCTGCAGAAGAGGTGTTATTTTAGTGGGAGGGACTTGACCTTTATGGGGTCATACTCAGCATCTGTATCATCTGCCAAGGCTGGAGGGTGGGCTGGGGCACTGTCCATCAGAAGAAGGCACCTTTCAGGCAATTACTTTTCAGAGAGATATTTCTGAACAGTGGGTGGGAACACCTCATGCAGCCATTCCATGAAAAATTGCCTTGTGACTCAAGCTTTTACATTAGCTCTCCACATGACAGGCCGTCTGGCCTTATTCACACTCTGTTCATTGAATGCACAAGGAGTCCGGGAACAGCATAGCAGTAGTGGCTACATCTTCAGATTGGTGCTTGCGTTCCACACAGTGAAAGGTTCAATCTGCCCCTCGTGGGCTTGCACCCCAGCAGGGCCTTTCCTCCTGCGTGATACAGGTTCCGTTCGGCATCTTCTTCCAGAAGAGCCCCGTTTCATCAGAGCGGAACACTTGTCAGGCGAAGTATTCTTGTGCCCTCATGAATTCCAGGAATTCTTTCTTGTAGGCTTCTGCAGCAGAACTGGAAACCTCACCTTGTCTTGTCACACTGTGGATGCCACTTCTCTTACCGATGTTATCAAACTACCCTCTGCTGGCTTTAAGTTCCTCACTCATTGCACTTGTAGAGAGGTTTTCTTGCAGTAAATGACTGCAACTTCCCGGGTTTTTCGCAGATCATAGCTTCACTAACACTATCAGCTGCCGGCTGTCTCTCATTCAAGCACACTAACAAAAGTTGTTCCACCTCTTCCAGCACATATGTCCTTTCCTTGGTTAACATAGTTACTCCTTTTGCCACATCAGGTCCTTTGATGGTATCTTTATTCTTCAAAATAGGCAAGATTGTTGACTTCACTGTCTTGTACTTCAAGGTCAGATCAGTCACGTGAATACCACGCTCATGCTTTTGTATAATTTCCTTCTTCAATTCAATGGTTATTTTCTTCAAAACCTTCTTCCCATTCTTGCTCTGCACTTGCTTGTTGCTTTCCTTATAGCTCTGCACTTTCATCTTACCACCATGCTCGCACTGTACTTCCTTGGAGTTTTGCTAGACAGAATAATACTGTACAGTATTGTATGTGCCAAAAAGCACACAATGTCTGCTATGACAATCTCGACTAGAGGAAGCCTTGACCAGCGTCAGAGCAGGGAAGATGGCTGAGTTTGCATTCATAAAGGGAAGATGGCTGAGTTCGCATTCATAAAGGGAAGATGGCTGAGTTCGCATTCATAAAGGGAAGATGGCCATGGCCATTTCATCACCTGATGCAGTCTTCATGGATGGAAATAAAATTTTGCCAAATGCAAGTGTGGTAGGTCGGGCATATGGTATAATATATTAAAAAAAGAACAGAAAATCAGAATATTCTGCTACACTTCTCCCAAAGGACAAGTCTCCCTTCCTTCTTTACAACACTATGTAATTATGAAGATAAATACCAATTAATATACTTAGAACATGAAAGAAAAAGGTAAAAGATTCAAATGATGGAAAATCATTCACTAAAAGTTAGACACATCAGCCCCAAAAGAAATTTGAACAGTGACCACATCAATAAAACACACTCTTACCTTGCAGGTTATATATACGAACTAGTCTATGCTGAGGTGCAATGGGCCTATGTGAAAATTTAAGGAATTTTCAGGTTATTAAGAACACTTGTAAATTTAAAATTTTATTGTTGAATACCTGATGGTTTCTTTTTTTCAACCATCATCACAACATAAAATTAGAATTGAAGCTTATTCAAAAGATCTGTCCCCACTTAAAACATGAGAAAAAACTATCTAAGCCATAATTTAATATTTGACCAGAGTTGTGAATGAACGGTATGTAAATGAACATTAATACAGACTGAAAAATGAATACCTTAAAATCTAATTTAAAATAGTGATTAACATATTTACAAGTAAGTCTAAAAGAAATTATTTACGTTTAGGAGCGAATGTTAAGCTTTTCTAGGAACTGACTCTTGTTATCACTGTAAACTTTAATTGATTCCAACAGAGGTTTGATTTACTATGGTAATTCCTACCTCTTATTTTAACCATATGTCAATATCATTAAAATGTCATTGATAATGTAATTTATCTAAAACAATCCCATTTCCAGGTACATTATGATTATGTATTACTGAGAACTGTTTTCCTCGATCTGCCCTTCAGCTACTGATATATTTTGTGGATACTGGCACTCTCCTCTAAAAATTGAGGTTATAAAATATATAGTAATATGTTTTGAAAACTGCAAAAATAATACTGAGCTCCTCTGAGTGATCAAGGTTGGAGAAAGCGTAACTGAGCATGTGAGTTTCCTCCCTTAGGTGAATGGGGCAATGCCAGCAAACAAGCCAGTTGGCAGCCTGCTCCCTGGCGAGGCTCTCCGGGGCGTGAACTTAGACGAATCTGACTGGTGCACAGGGCGAAAGTGATTCGAAGGAGGTAAGGATCCCTGAAGCTAAATAACCGAATGTAGCAAAGACAAAGCCACAGAAGCTGAGTGTTCTAGGGTTGAAAACCAACCAGGAAATGCCTCCAGAAATGAGATCAGAAGGACAGTTCAAGTATGAGTTTAGTGACAGACGAAGAGGATGGTGAAAAGGTGAAGGCCATCATTTGAGTCATATAGAACCTGTCTGTGGGTTATTTAGTATATGGATAAATGGACTTATTTTAAAAATAAAAGCACAAGAAGGGTATGTTTTGAGAAATCTCAATTTTATGAATTTTATATTTTGGACGACAAATGTCCCCTTAAAGCTTATGCCTTGTTCTACAGTGAAATAGTGCTCAGATCTGGAGCCTTTGGGAGGTGATTGGATCAAAAGGGCTCTCATCTCACGAATGAATTAATCAACTTTTGGATTCATAAATTAAAGGAATATTGAGATGTGGTGGAATTTTAGGAGGTGGACACATGTTGGTGGAACTAGGTCATGGGAGGCATGTTTTGAAGTGATGCATTTTGTCCTTGGATCCTTCTTCATTTACACACGCTTTCTCTTTGCTTCCGGGATGCCAGAGCTGAACAGCTTTGTTCTACCATATGCTCCCTACAGTGATGTCCTGTCTGACAATAAGCTGAGAAACTATACAGCCAAGTGATCACTGACTGAAGTCTCTGAAATCTGGAGTAAATAAATCTTTCCTCTTCGAAGTACATTTTCTCAGATGTTTTCTTCAGCAAAAGAAAACTGACACAGTATGAAACTTTTCGTAAGGTCTTATTTTCCTATCCTTACCAGTTACACAGTAATGGAAAATTTGGGGCAACAATGAAACTCCAAAAAAGCAAGTAACACTGTCAAGGAAATAAAATGATGTGCAAGCACGAATAGCATCAGGCTTTGTCATAGAAATAAAGTATTGTGCTCACTACCACAGTCATCTCCCACTGTTCCTGTTTCGACCTGTGAAGGTTGTGTATTTTCCACTTAGCTTCTCTTATTTGAGAAACTGAAAGTATCAGTAAATTAAAGAGCAAATAAAAGATAGGTGAGAGGAAAAATGGAGCTAGATCTTTTGCAAATGAGAAGGGGACCAAAAGGTGGAGTGACAGGGAAGGTGGGAGGAGAAGGGAATGTAAAAATAATAAAGATGTGTCACATATGTGTACCACATAGCCACAGTGAAAGTAATAATTATTGTCTGAAAACATGATGAAAGAAAGAGGAAAGCAATTTTATATTTTTAATTTCATAAATTTATAATTTTACTATATTTTCATATGAGAAAAATCACTGAACTATTATACCTGGAGATAAACCTTTGCTTTGTAAAAGTAGAAAATGCAAAGAACTGACGTCTTTAAAGTGAGGATAGTGATTAATTACTATTATGGTTTATATTTAGATGTCCCCTCAAAACCTCATGGGATCATAGGTGAAGTTTGGGAAGCTGATTGGATCATAAGGGGAGGGGTGACACTCATCAGTGAATTAAACCACTGCTGAGTTTATAGCTAGATGTGATGTTGGGAGATGAACCCTGGTTGTAGGAGGTGGGTGACTGGGGTCGCGGCTGGGAAGAGTTCATTGATTTCCCTCTTCCCTCTGCTACCTGCTGTCATGCCATGAGGTCTTTCTCCTCTGCCATGCCCCTCTCCCATGCTGTGCTGACTTGGAGCCAACCAACTGTGAACTGAAACCTCTTCAAACTGTGAGCCGAAATAAATCCCTTCTCCTTTAACTTGTAGATGTCTGGTATTTTCTGTCAGTGATGAGAAAGTAACTAAGAGACTTGGGTAGGTGGAACATTTATAATGAAAGGACCATATAAAGAGCTTTTGGAGTTCATGTCAAAGGTTTGTTTCTTGACCTGAGATGTCCCCCAGTTTGTGTGTATCTGAGAGTTTGCGTGTGAGGGCAATTTAAAACACTCATCTTCTTTTGGTAATTAAACCATACATATATTTGTGTGATTTTCTGAATCTATATTCCATTATTAAATAAATAGTTTAAAATGTTAATATATAGGCCACAAGATCACCAGAAAACATATTTTTTTCCAGTACCCTAGAAACCTTAAGTCATCTTAGAACACTCCAACCACCACGTGACAATCATATTTAATAATGTAACTATATAATTTCTTATGTTTTATATTTATGGCTTCTTATTGATGATTTGGTGCAGTCAATGGTTTTTTTATGATTTCTTTTTCACACCAAATCAATCGCTCTCAAACATGGCACTACTGGCTATATTTGTCAAAATTCAATAATGTAATCAGAGTGAGCTGGAAAATGAACTTCCTATGACATAGGTTTGGAGTCCTGAAGAAAACTGGCAAGGACATATGAGGAACTTGAATAATATCAGCCCAAAGTATTTTGTGTTTCATATTGGCACTAACAATTGCTCAAAGTTAATAACAATTTAAGTTCATTGACTCAAGTACACAATCTATTTTCTTCCCTTTGACAGATTACTCTATCAGCTTATTAAATTAAGGAGACATATGATTGGCAGTATGTTTAAAACTTTCATCAACCTAATACTTAATATAAGTAACACATAATTTTTCAAATATAAAAGCTGTAAAGTCAGCCACAAATGATTTTGTTAGTTTAAATGCATATACAATTTTAGTGTTTCCCATAAAGCCCCAATGAATCTAAAGAAGTTCGAATTAATTTGAATCTGATTTGTATTAATTTAAAAAAAAATTTTCTATTTAGAAAAATACTCAGAAACATTTTTTTTCTGTGAACTTTCCGTGAGTGCATATGAATTTACTTTGAATCTACATTTAGATTAATTTTCTCACTTGCATTGTACGAATTTCTTTCTAAGCTAGAAATACAGGAAAATAAAACAATCTCTTCTGCTTTATGTGTTTCCAAATAATTAAACTTTTATGTTTTAGAAAGTTATAATCACAAAACCTCCAAAATGCAGAAGGCTGGAATTCATCTTTAACGGTGAATGAAATAGTACAGTCATGTCATCGTGCGTGCACACTGCCCTGCTAATCAAGTAAGTGTATTGGAGTGTCCAGTGAAGTCACAGTGGGATTTCAGCAGCACCGAGAAAGACCTAAAACAGATTAATGTATTCAGGCTAATGGTGGAGAAGGCCCTAGTGACCACCATGGCAGTGAATGTAGATGAAAGCATTTAAAATTTCATTCCTTGTTAGTTTGATCTATCTACACTGAAAACGATGTGCTGGGATGCAGTTTAAAATAAAAAGGTCCATTTGTCTCCTTCTGGACCAGAAAGCTATAGCTGTCCAATTTTACCTCTTTATATAAAGGAAAGTGAGTGAGAAAAATTGATCTATTGCAGATCAGGCTCACAGAATCTTAGAAATTTGTCTAAAATTGGATTGTTCCAGACTCATGCATACAGATAATACAGACTGATACTTCACCTTTTCCCAAAGACCTTTGGGAAGTTAGCACTCAAACAATGTAACCACACTAAGATGTTAATCACTGATCAGATCTAAATGAATAATTCTTTCATAACGAACCCACATTATAATCAGAAAGAATTCTTCCTTGGGGAATTAATATCAGACACTAAAATAATGAATAATTTTGTCTACTTTTCCAGTACCTTAGATAATGTCTTACATAAACTTGAAGCTTAAAATGTAATGGTTAATAATGAATGTTCTAGCCTTTTGTTCTATTACAGGGGCTATTCTCAAGCATTGCCTTCAAATTGCCTTCTAAAATGCAGGGCACTGCCACATCCAGAATAATTTTGTCTTGAAAAACTTCACTCCCATAATTTCAAACTTTCTCAATCTTTCTTCGGTCCTCAGCCTTGCTACTATCTCTCACATCTTTCAAACCTGTAGCTTATTCAAACACTTCAAATTTCCCCTGACCCTCTTGTTTCACATCCACTTCTATATAGCTTTGATTTGGACTCAGTATTTCAAGGACGCATGTCTGAAATCCATCTCTCTTTTTTTTTCTTTTTACTTATGAGATGTAATAGATGATTTTCTGGGTAAGAAAGTGATGTGAAAAACAGAAATATATATGAAACTATGTTGTTTACCATTCCAGGAGCCTACCATGAAATATGGAAATAGAAACCGTTTACAATGACTTTTTATACCAATGATGAAAAAAATCTTATATCTTGTGTGTTTGGAGAGTGAAAGACACAGTTTCACTGTTTCCTATTAGATCAAGAAGCATCGTCAAGGTGCTCTTAAAATACCTTTATGTGGGTCTTATCTGATCCCCAATATTTCCTCTCTTTTGTTTTGTCTTTTCATCTTTGATCTCAATAGCATTGCAATCCCATCTAACATTTAGTAGATACCTTAGAGATTCTTGAATAGCAGCACTTCTTTTAAAAATATTGAATGTGGAAGGAGATGGCTACAGCTACAGACACAGCATAAAAAAAAAAAAGGATAAAAGACTATTTCCAAGGTTGTAGGTACATATTTGACATTGTTCACATTCCAACTAATGGTGGAGAAGACCATTATTATTAATTTGGTATAACTGATTATACCAGTTTTAAAGAAAATTGAGGTTGTTACAAGAATCATCAAAATGTCTTCCACATGTTTCTTAAAATAAGTCCTCATGGAAAACATTCCAATCTATAGTTTCCAAGGACCTATCCATTTATACATAAATCCATAAATTGTTAAATAAATTCTACATAAGTTCTTAAATAAACTTGGCACCCTTTATTTCTAGAGTCTACATCCAACACTAAAATATCTTGAAGATGCTACAAACAAGAGATGTACAAGACAAGATTACTAATTTAAAGATTCACAAATGTATCAAATAGCATGTCCCTAAATATGATTTTGATACAGATTAGACACAAAGCATGATTTCATTCTGAGGAAAATTAGGGGTGTGTGACTGTGTGTGTGTTTTAAACTGAAACAAGCCTTTGGCATTCAGTGCATAACTCAGAGAGGGGAACAGAACAAGGGCAAGATATTAAGGAGATTGAAAAAGGGAAAGTGGTTCATGACTTCATATCATTTGACTGACCCTGGTTCCTGCCAGCAAAAGGGCGCTCCTTGTGAGTAACACAGTGCAGGGTAACAGGTGGGGGAATAGTAATGCTTCAGTAAATTTAATATCCTGGCAGATATTTTAGTTCCAATAATTTAAAACTAAATTAAAAATAATGATAATATCCTATTGTGTGGAATAGTATGAGAGGGTTTTGTTCAGCCATCTAAATCATCTCAGTTGTTGATTATATAATTCAATGCACGAAAAAGTATGATTTATTCTTTAAGGAATGAAAAATTACATAAAAATCAAGAAGTAAAAATAAATCAACAAGTGTCAGTCAATAACATTCTACACCAGTGCTTAAACAAAGGAATTGCCTAATCTGGAATAGATATGAGAGAAGATGGAGAGGAAGAAATTCAGGAAGAAAAATAATGAGGAAGAAAAAAAGTAAAATCTGAGACTTCTAAAACAACCAATATAGTAAGAAATACCTAACAACCATAAGTGTTTTATTTTATTTTATTTTTTTTCTTTTGGTGGTGCTGGGGATCGAACTCAGGCCCTTGTGCACCATAAGTGTTTTATATTTTCATCTTAAAATATTAGACATTTTAGATATTTGTTCTTGAAGTGTAAAGATTCTGTGCAGTAGTCCTAGGAGTTTTCCATGATTTTCACTAACATTTTTTGTTGACTGTTTCCTTACTAATTTGAAGGTTTTTCTATATGTGCTGAATTAAGACCTTTCTTGCTTCTCTCACCTAAAAAAAGTACTTCTCCCTAGTCTATCATTTATCTTTTACTTACTTGTAATGGACATTGGTGTGCTAATATCGCCAGTGCTTACGCATTCTATTCTGTCCATCTTTTTCTTCGTGACTTTTGGATTGTCCGTCTTGCCCCAAAAGGACTTTTCAAGTACATCCTGTAGATGACCTGAAATAGCTGCTCACCTTCGACAAGCAGCACGTGAGGTCGGGAGAGTGGGCCGTCTTGGAAAAGTTGCCGAGGGCAGAGTGTTCGGGGCCTCCTTCCCTCTAAGGAATGCTCAGACCGACTGGTCTTATTACCAAGAACGATGCTTATTACTTGACCAGGAACATCACAGCCTCGACCGAGCGCATGGTCAAGGCACAGACACCAATTTGAAAGGAACTGGTGACCCCAAAGGAATTCTGAGAAATCTCTTACCTGAAGAAATTGAAGGTCAAAAAGCAAGAGTGGTATTTTCCCCCAAGACCAGCACCCCCGTGGTAGTGGCACCCCTATCCCCAACCTCCACGCTGGCTGCTGTGAATGCCTCTGCTCAGGCAGATAAGCCGCGGTCCAACATGAAGATCTTGCTACTTGGGAAACTCTCCTGGCACAAGAAGGAAGTGGAGACCATGATCAGGAAACTCGGGAGCAAGTTGACAGGACTAGCCAACAAGGCCTGTCTTTGCATCAGCACTGAAAAGGAGGTAGAAAAGATGAATAAGAAGATGGAAGAAGTAAAAGAAGCCAACTTTCCTGTTGTATCCGAGGATTTCCCCCAGGGCGTCTCTGCCTCAATCCAGGCCCTACAGGAGCTGTTCTCGGCATACATCTTGTCCCCCTAGTGGACAGAAGCTAAGGCAGACCTTGTTGAAATGGTGGCTCCAAAGGGGAAGTGGAGATATGCACTTTCCAAGAAGAGCAGGACCCCACCAAGGAGGAAAGTATCAACAAATCTGGAAAGAGGATGGAGTTAACTCTTAAGGAGCGGCTGTCAATCCTGACTCTTGTCTGGAACATTCTGCACACATCCTGGAGAAAGACAGGAAGGTCTTCAGCACTATGCTTGGCCTGGTGGACGTCATGAATGGGACCGACTCATTACAAGCTGCAGCTTCTGGAGGACGACAGACTGTAGGTACTGGACAGTCAGGTCCTGGGGCCATTTGGGCTCTGTGATTGGTCGCAAGAAACTACAGCAGATGCCATCCAAGGAGGAGGCTATTGAACATTTTATGAAGTTATATGAGGAGAAAACCAGGAATGCCTTGCACTCCGAAAACTTCACAAAGTATCCCAAAAAGTTCTACCCTCTGGAGACTAACTATGGCTGGGATCAAGAGGCAGTGAAGAAGCTGACAGTAAATACCCCAGCACCAAGTCCCAGCTCCCTGAGCCAGCGTACGAGCTCATTAATATGATCTCGGATGTGGAAAGCACAAGGAAAGCCATGGTGGAGTATGCTCGGCCTTCAGAAGATGCCCTTGGGGAAGCTGAGCAAAAGGCAGATCCGGGCCTCCTACACCATCCTCAGTGAGGTCTAGCAGGCACTGTCCCAGGGCAGCAGCGGCTCCTGGATCCTGGAGCGCTCGCACTGCTTCTATACTCTGATCCTCTGAGATTTTAGGATGAAGAAGTTCCCACTGCTGAACAACACAGGCAGCATGCGGGCCTGGGTGGAAACACTGGACAGTGTCCTGGACACTGAGGTGGCCTACAGTCCGCTTCGGGGTGGCTCTGATGACAGCAGCAGGGGCTCCATCAATGTCAACTATGCGAAGCTCAAAACTGACGTTAAGGTGGTTGACAAAGATTCTGAAGAAGCCGAAATCATCAGGAAGTATGATAAGAATGCTCACTCAGCCACCCATAATGCACATGACTTGGGGGTCATCTATATCTTTAAGATAGAGCAGGAAGGGGAAAGCCAGCTTTATGAGCCCTTAAGCAGCTTCTCAGCCAAAGCTTTCAGTGACACAGCTCCAGGCCCAACAACTTTGCTGGGGTCCATCCCAGAGTCAGCAGGCAGCCCCGCCTTAAACGCCTATGGTGGACTATATGTTTGGAAAAAGGTTCTGTTTCACTGACATGGCCTTCAAGAGCACTGATTACTGCCACGTGTCTTGGAGAGACTCAATAGGCTTAATCTTGTTGGGAGAAGTTGCCCTTGGAAACATGTATAAACTAAAGCATGCTTCACATAACTGCGAGTTAGCCAAGGGCAAGCACTGCATCAGTCTGGGAAGAAACAGCTCCTGACACCTCAGCTAGTATTACTCTGGTGAGGTTCGAGGTTCCACTAGACACAAGAATCTCCTCAGGTCTTAATGACACCTGCCTGCGCTATAAGAAGTACATTGTCTGTGTTATGGCTCGGGTGAATTCGAAGTATCTGCTGAAACTGATGTTCGATTTTAAAACATCTCTGAATCGCAAGGTGTGACCAAGTCTCACCCCAGTAACTTCAGTTTAATGGCACATGATAATCTCATGCATAGACGCCCTGAGCAAAATGAGTTGCTGGTGGGTGTTACCTTTATTCAGTCTCCTTAGAGACGATTTTATATGAACAGGTTCAATGTTCTTCCAAATTTGCAAATCCTTGGTTTTGTGTTGCACCTGATGGTGGGGAGGTTGGTTCTGTTCTGTTAGGCATGGCCCTGGTAGACACAGCCGGCAATAGAGAAAAGTTGGAAAGAGATTTTTTTGTTTGCTTTGTTTGCCTAGACTAGCCCTGTGAGAAAGCCAAGCCACATTACAATGTCTGCCTTATCAGTTTCCCCAGGGAAGGAAAAAAATGTGCTTCATCCTTTTTCTAAGTGTTCATTTTGGCAAAATGGTAAGCATTATTTTGAACTAAAATAAAAACTTTCTTACTATAAATTGCAAGGATATTTCTTATCTTTTCACTTTGATATTTCAAATGCTAATTCAAAATCTTATTCTTTACAAATTGTAAAGCAAACTATTGTCCCAGGAGGAAAGCTATTATGCAAAAATTATTAATTTAAAAGCCAATCTGAAATGAGATAAGAAATGAGGTATCCTCTTAATGTGTTGTATTCCCCACAGTCTTAGTGTGTTTTGAGATCATATAGATCATTTCATTCTTTTAGATCAGTGTCTTTTATCTCAGATGACAAGATCCTAGAATTTTACTTTAAAATTTTAGTGAAATATTTTCACTTTTATTCTGCCATAAAAACTTACAAATCACTTCAATAATCTATAATGGGATTTGTATGGATTTTATTCATTCATTCATTTATTGCTTTTAAAAAGAATGTTTATTGTTTTTATTCAACATATGAAAGACCTGCATGTTTACTAGAGATAGTTTAATCTGAATATATAAAGTTGTGCTTTTCCACTCAAGAACATTAGATGATCCTCTGTTATTTAGCTTAGGAAAGTCTTAACAGTAGCACTCTTAAGAAGAATGATTTTAGTTGTTTAAAAATTAGCTCCACATGCCAATTTATGCTACACACAGATGTTAATTGTCCCTGATAGTGTCTTTGAACAGCAGTTATTTTTACTAAATTTGACCTATGAAGGAAAATATTATAGTTCCAAAGCCAATTATGATTATTTAAAATTAGAAAAAACAACAGGAAAGTCAGATGTCACACTGATTCATAAATATCAGTATGAATGGAAGTCTGTAATTCTTCTCAGTGTATATTTTGAAATCTAACTGATTACTTACTCTATTAGACCATGAGATTGAATGATTTAAGTTATGGTAAGTGTTTGCAAGAATGTGTTCATCTTAAACTATATTTTGGTCAATTATCGCAATATACTCTCTTTTCCTTTTTTCTATATAAAATTTTGAATTAAAAGTTTAAAAACTGAAATATACTTAGATAATGTTAAATGGCAGAAAGATAACAAAGGTGAAAAAAGTCTGCATCATAAAAGTAGCAATTAATATAGAACCCAGAACTCTAGTATTTGACATTTAAGTATCTCTCCCAAGACGTCATTATGAACCATTTATAGCCTTAACTACAAATGAAATGTCACAAGTAATTGGTCATGTATCTTTGACATTATGTCTCAGTTTTGGTGAACCAATTTTATAATTTGGGACATTTGAATAAAATACTACAAGGCTGGACTTTAAGGACTAACTTTCGATTGTTTTATGGAATGTATTTTTTTCTCATTTCTTTAAACATTTTAAAGCAAACCATGGCAAAGTCAACACAGATATACCATACAAAGATATTGTAAGAAAAATATCAGTAAGTATAGAGGTCTTTATTCTTTCTTTTAAGTGAATTAAAATTAGCATGACATATTATACTTTTGAGGATTGGGGGAAAGTTTTGTACATTCCTAAACACCTTTATTTATGTGCATAATGTTAATGGATACTTGTAGTTAAATTCCAGGTCATAGCAGGCTAGTGTTATCTTGTTTCTCTTGTGTAAGAGTAAAGCAAATAAACCCAGGTTAAGACGAGATCAAAGATGGGTAAAAGCAAAATATTTTATATGTATTGACAAATATACGTTATTGACTCCTCCCCAATAAAGTGAAACTAGTGGAAAGGCCAGGCTGAAGAAGCGATGGTGAGTGAAATTGGTCCAAGTAATGTGCACATACACGTCTGCAAAAATAAGACCCATTATACTTTGTAGCTCCAAAAGAGAGTGGAAAAAATAAGAGAGGAAAGACACTAATAGTGTACCAAAGCACCATGCAGAATAAAAACCCAAGGGGAAAATTAGGATATGAAACACTTAGAATCAAGCAACCACTCACTACCAGTATTCTCTTTTGGTTTTCCTATTCTTTGTGAGAATTTGTCCCATTCTAATTGCATGCAATTAATTCTACATGTTTCCAATCCACATATCAGAATATGACAATAAAATGTGTACATGTTTTTATTTTTTAATAAAAAATAGGAAACTTGCAGAATTTGAATCTCAGTAGAATCCAAACTCAGAGAATTTCCCAGCCAGTACTTGGAAAAATTCTGACTGACACAGCTTGAATGATGCTCACATGTGTAAGCAAGGACCCCATGTATGAGATAAGGGTGGGTGCATTTCTCAAATAATAGTAAAAGTGGTTTTCTGAAAATGAAATGGTGGACAGGGACTGCAGGTAGGAAGGAGAAAAACAGTAATGTATAAGATAATTTTATTCCACAATTGCTCTAGAAATAAACTATTCTATGATTCAATACTATGTATGTAATTTGCAAATATAAAGAGGAAAACTAATTCTTAAGGGGAGTAAATTAAAATAACTTTAACAGGCTTACATAATTTCTGAATCAATTGAGTTTCTCTTCTCTCAAATTTAAGAAACTGCTTTCAAAATTATAGAGGCTGACTAGAAATCAATAGCTGAGAGACCTGATAAGTGAAATGAGAAAAACGAAAGTCACAAAAGGGTCAGACATGAACACTGCTGACCCTACGTGGAAAATAAAACTTGTAATTTCATACTACATTTATTTATACACCTTTATTTTACAGCAAAGGATGCATTTTAGAACTTGCTCTATAATTTATCACTGTCTTGTTAACTCTTTGATATTTCTTGATAAGACATTTCCTGATATGAAAACACATATATATACAGTTTACTTTGTAGGTTTATGTCTTGCGACCTAATTGTTTGATTTACTCAGTGAGAAAAAGAGATCTGAATGATTTGGTCTGACATCATTGACTCCTACTATTCTTCTTGTCATTGCTTTTAGTACTTTCAGTACTCAGAGTACTGCATTTTCTAACTTCTTTTGTTATACATGAGTCATATAACATGTAATAGTTCAAATTTTAAAAAGAGCAAGATACTTACTGTACATCTTTATTAGTGTCACTGAAAGGAAAGGACAAGATGTCCTGTCACACAGGCGTGGTCCTTCACTGCTCACCATCTCAGGCGATTCTTTTCTAAATATCTCTAGAGTGTGCAGACTTGATATACCTTTTGCAGACTGTCTTCCAACCTTTATACCTTTATACCATCCTCTCATACCATTGCTTTCTTTTTTTACTTTTTTGCTAATTTTTGATGAGATTATCAGATTCATCCCCTACTTCACCTGAATAACAGTCACTCATTTTGAGTTGACTAGAAAATAATACTGTCTTCTTCCTGCGTGTTCTACCAAATGCAAGGTCTTTAGTGCCTGCAGTTTGATGACATAAAAAAGGTCTTCTTTCTGAGTGATCCCATCTACAGTGAAAAATTATCTCTGTACAAACTGTTCCATACTCAAACAGGAGAGTTGTGTTCAAATCCCATTTCTGCCATGAATTAGCCATGTGCCCTTTGGAAAAGCATGTTAGCTCCCTCGATTTGAGAGTCCTAAACACTGAATCTGGTGATGATCAGGATCATGTCAAGTGCTATTGTGATGATTAAAGCAGTAATATAAGTAAAAGCTGTAGCACAGTGCCTGACACATAGTGAGCAATCAATAAATGCCGACCTTTTCCACTTGTAGTCTTCTACTATATCGGAAGACTGAGAACCCAGACTGCAGTCAGCTACTAAGGTCTAGGTTCGGCTCCCAAATAGCCATTTTGCCTCAAATAAGTTATCTAGTTGGTAAAACTCTTTGAATCTTCTACTTCCTTCTCCACCTTTTTTTGGTGACAAGGTTTTCTCTCCTGTTTTACAAGAAAACTTGTTCAGTTATACCCAAAAGTTACCTGTAGGAGATATATACTTTGGGTTTCTTCCTTTTGGTTCCAGGAGTGAGTAATTTCCTGACCTATAATATCAATAGAACTCATTTATTCAGATATTTGACATCAAATATCAATACTCTTTGCCTATTATCTTTCATATATTCTCTGATATTTGCGTGATATTTAGAGAACTTTACTTGATTATGTTTTTTAAGTTCCTGAAAAAATTTAGATTTTATTTTAGAGATTTTATATAATATTCTAGATCTTTCATTTATTCTGTGAATGGCCCTTTATTGTTTTGTGCACTATATCCTACATTTCTCTGAAGACAGATATTAGAATGTCTTTAGTTCTTTTTTTGTTCCACATTCTGGTCATTTGTGTTATATAAATTCTGAGGCAGCTTTTCAGAGGGACAACTTAAATCATATGTTAAAAGATGCTTTTCTCTTCATTCATATGCTGTATAAGAATGAAGATATCTAAAGCTGGTTGACAGCTCTGGGTATGCTAGTGTGCTTATTTTGTGTTCATCTTTGCTTTGACGGGATAGGACTAGAAGCAAGGCTTAACAGATGGAAAGTCGAATTCCAGTACTCATATCACTTTTCCTTGGAAGCTTCTCATTCTACTGGGATGAATTCTAAGTTATACTACTTGAGGATAAAGTTGAGATATCATTCATGGAGTGTCTGAAACGGATGGGAAAGGAATTCCACCTATGAAAAATTCCAGTTAATCGTTCTGAATTTAGCTCTGTCTCTTATTTCTGCTATCCTCAGTCATATGGTTCACTAGAGTGTTTAGATTTTCTGGATTTCAGTCATATTGGTTCACTAGAGTGTTTAGATTTTCTGGATTTCTGCAGGGACATTCGGTTTCTTTCAGAGATGCAGCATAGAGTAGGGACAATATGGGTGACTTTTTCCACTGAATCACTACTCTTAAATTCAGTTACCAAAGTGCAAAAATTAAACTGAAATTGCTTATGGGATCCTTCTGATAATTCTGTTCACCATTTAGTGACTTACTGCTACTTTATCAGACTTTTAAAAGATAAATAAAACAATTGGGTGTGACTGATCCACTCTGTTTACTCAGATAATCTAAACTATGTATAGGACACTTCAGTAAATGAAAGATTTCATGACCTTTAAAGGGCTGATCAGGTAATATCGCATGTATTACAACAGTTGCTCCATGATGAATCTTTAAAACTTGGATGAATAATAAAAATATTTGCCTTACCCCATGGGCATCAAAAGATGAAGATAAGCATCAAATATGACAAGAAAAATTTGGTAAAAAATGCATTTGACTATCTTATATATTATTACATTAAGTAGCAAGGTAAGAGATGATAGAAAATAAATAGGCAGACTTTTTGGAATGGAGATGGAGAGTGGAGAAGTAAGTGTTTAAAAGGAATAAAAAATTATCAAGAAATATTATCTACATATACTAATTCCCTGAAAGAAACTTAACTATTGTACATTGTAAACATACACTATTTTTTAAAGTAAACTAATCTACTGAACAGAGTTGTACCTGGATATAATTTTTATAGTGCATTTTAATATTGTACATTTTAAAATTGCTGAGATAGTAAATTTTAAATGTTCTTAACACAAAACATGGCAAGAATCTGTGGTGACATGTTAATAGGCATGACTTAATTATTCCACATTATATTCATAAATCATACCATAAATTTGTACCTCATAAATATATACAACTATAAATTGACACTTTACCATCACAGTTTTAAAGAGAAGTAGTAAAACTTCTTTAGGGCCTATTCATCCTATTTCTATCTTCTGATTAACCAATTCACAAGGAAAGAGACAAGTAGCTGTGTATAAGAATAAAGCACAAGAAGCAAAAGGAAATTAAAACTAAATAAATATTTGAAAAGATTTTAAAAAAGGAATTTTAAGGGTGGACAAAAATACAACTAGGAATTAGAGCTGTGATGTTATACACCAAAAAAAGTGGGATGTTAGGGCAGAATTTTATTTCCTTTTACCAGTGGACAGCAACCCTCTCTAAGTTTCAGAAAGAAGCCACAAATACAACATAAGCAGTGCTTTAAAATAATGGAAAAATTATGATTTGACTATTGTGTATTCAAATGCAAAAGAACAGGATACCCTGCCTATTGGAATTGCAAATATGTACAGAAATTCATAAAAAGCGTTGTTGGTTATCTGTGTGGTGATGATATATTTTAAATCCATTCATTGCCAAAGGTATATCTAAAATAACTCACCAGCATATGTAACCTATTTTCCACTATTAAAGCCTCCATCCCTACAAGTTAGATGTAATAAATCAAAGTGGCCTTTTGTAAATATAATAAAATTCAAATATCCCATATCCAAAATATTTGGAAAAAATTGTTTCATATTTTGAACTTGTTTTCATATTTTAAACAGACACATAGAATTTACTAGTTGATCAGAATAATAACTTCATATTCTATTTTTCTATTAAACAGTTTTAATCCCAGTGAGGTCACTTAGTGACCTAAAAATAAAAATGTGTTTTCTCTGGTACAAACTGAGAGTACTATTGAACCATATAATGTCTGTGTGTAGGTACAGTTGTATTTTTAATGCAATAATAAAAATAAAGCTTCGGAACAGACTTTAGTAATATATATAAAATTCAAAATCAAAAACAGATCACATGTTAAAAATGTGTTTCTGTTAAGATAACCACCAAAGAATCTTCCAGGTATTTGTAAACAGCCGATTCAAAAATACTGATAATTTCTAACACTGGCCTCTAGAATTTTCTTTTTTAAGTTGAGAGTGGTTATATAAAGGATACATGAACATTTTTTTGCCAATTGCTCTTCACATGATAAGTGGTGCCTTTTAATTACATTCTATATGGTAATTAATTTCAAATATCCATGCAAATTCATCATCTTGGAGTCCCTCTTCAAAGAGCACCTAGATGCCCTAGGCTTTCAGCGATTCATTCCAGCATTCAAAATATTCCGAAAGTGTCTAAAATAAAATAAAGGCTCTTGAAAATACTCCAAGTAGCTAGAAAATATAAACATCCATTTGCAGAACAGTAAAATAGCAGTGCATATATTTGCATTTTTGAAATGAAGTGTTCGCCGGAAGCACATAAAAATAGAACAGCAAATAAGTAATGCAGGTTTTGAGTTATCTGAATATCTAGCTGTTTTACAGCCCAATTAATACAAGAAGTCACCATCGTTCATAGATGATTTCATTCAATAATGCATTCGTATGGTTTTTCTTTTAGTCCTAGACTTTTTTGAAAGAAAGTATGTTTTTATTTATTCAAAATTTAAATAATTATGTGGTTTATAATCTTCTAACTTACTTGTATTTTATTACACCTTTTAATCCACTGCAGTTTGTTGACATTAAATTAAAAGAACAGTAGGATTGCATTTAGCACAGTAGTGATCCCTGTTCTCATCTGTGCTAAGTGTGCAGTGCCAGGAGATGAGGGCAGGTCAGCGGGATGGGTCTGTCTTGGCTTGGAGAAGTACAGTATTTTCTCATCGATACTGTTGAAGTGCTGACTTTCAATAATAATAAGGCAAGTCATTGTTTAGCTTGCTCTATGAGTGGTGTCAAAGTCTCTGCAGTAGTAACACTTCCTTTGGTTTTCTGCACCCAGGCAGGGTTCTCTTCTTTTGTGCACCCTTGCTGTCCCACTGTAGTGAAAATCAAGGTAACTAATCTCAATAACATTTACATACTTCGAAAATAGCTCTAACTTTACTCTAAATCATAAATTTAAAAATGTATGTTGTGAGAAGAAAATACAGCACCTCTATTCTGGACAGATAAGCCAAGTCATTTCAGAGAAATAGAAACTCAGGAAATCGGAATTTAGCTCAACCTGTCAGGCCACACTGCCTTGCTCCTTTCTGCCCAATCATCCTTGGTCAGGTCTCCTGAACCGGAGCTGGGGCTGACTCCAGGGTTTATGAACCAGCTAGGTGTATGGCTGCCAGTCATAAAACTTTCACGTCAAATTTTCTAGAGGCTGGTTATCTTGTAGGTTGCACCATAGCTCTTCTTTGACCTAATGTATGTATTTTTTAAAAATAGCTATCCCTATATTTTCACTCAAATCCTCTTTACATTCAAGATAATATTTCTAAGAGATAACCAGAAATATTTAAACATTCTGTGCCAAAACATTAGAACTTAAAATATGCTTCTGAAGAAATTTAATGCACATAATATTTGCTATGGATACAAATAAATGTTTATATTTTATATTGAAAGCATTAAGATAAATTACCTACCATTTCTAATTCTGAACATGAGAGATATAAAAACTGAATGCCATTGACCAATTTTTCTTTCACTATATTTGATATCTTCCATATCCATTTAATGTTTTTATAATCTAGTCATTTTGGAACATTATATTGAATTGGATGCTTATATTTTCCTAGGGATTTTAGATAATAGCATAAAACCAAGAGAGATAAAATTGCTTTGACCTTTTTCTGGACTCGTAAAACAACATCATCCTCTGCAAGAAGTTTAGTCTTATGTTACCCACAACATTCATGCATGTTTTTAATCTTTTTTTTTTTTAGTATTATTTTCTCATTTTGTGATTTAGGATTAAGGTTTCTATTTAATTCATTTTGTGAGATAAGATATATTCAATTCTTACCATTTAAACAAAAAGACGGAGGAGGACTTGAAGGCACTGTATTACGGAGACAAAATTTAAAATGCTTTTCATGTTGACAATGGACGTGCTCTTTGTAGTATTATCACAGTGCTAAACTTGAAACACAGTGCTAAACTTGAAACACTGTAGATTTGCAATCTTTTCTAAAGCCAGAGTAACAACAAAACTAATCACAGGGCTGTTTGGAGCATTTAAAAGTATTTGCAATATCTGATACATATTATTCAATAAACAGTGATTTTACTCTCCTTCAACAATTTTTATGTATGTAATGTATTATCTTTTGTATGTCTGCCATGCGTACAATGCACCTTCAGTGCTTAATTATCTTGTCCAACTGAAACTAAGACCAACACTCATCTCTCTGGCCCACTTCCCCTCTGCACACACCCCCCAGTCTCAGACACCCACCCTTCTATTCTCTGCTTGGACGCATTTGAAGTTTCCATAGTCCAGATGTAGGTGGGTCTGTGCTTGACCTATTTGCCTTAGCATAATGACCTCACGGTTCACCCATTTTTTGCAAATGACAGAATTTCTTTCTTTTAAAGATTCAATAGTAGTTTAGTGTGTGTGTTCGTGTTGTGCATGTGTGTGTGAGTGTGACATGGCATTTCCAGCTATCGTTATACTTAGGGTGATTCCCTGTCTTAGCTTCTGTGAATAACGCTGCACTGAAAAGGGGAGTGCAGATGTGACATGCTGATTTAATTTCTTTACATGCATACCTGGAAGTGGGATTCAAAATCGTATGGTAATTGCATTTTTTTAAATTTTTTGAGGCAGCCACACTGTTTTCCATAATAGTTGCTTTAATTTACATTCTTACCAACGATGTGGCTCCCCACTCCCCATGCCCTAGCTAAACACTAATTTTTTGTCTTTTTGATAACTACTCTAAAAGGCACGAGGCATTATCTCACCAATTGGATACATGAAACCATATGTAGAGATAATAATCATGGTTTACTCATCATTAATATCAACAACTGTACACTGTTTGCATCAATCAGAGAAAATGACCTGTGACCATCTCTACCATCAGGTTCTCACTTGTCCAAGCATAATCTCTATCTTTTCTGCCACGTGAAGAAAGCCAAAGTGGGTTTATACTGATACCCTATGATTGTTGAGAACAAGTTTCATACCTTCTGATAGAACATTTCATGTAATAGTCAAATATATCACTCCGTTTGTAACATGAACACTAATATGTTTTCCATGGAAAACTCATATTGCCAGGAACTTCTAAACTCCATATAGATTTATTTCTTATAAAAATCAGCTAATACCAGCTGGGGATTTAGCTCAGTGGTTAGAGTGTTTACCTAGAAAGCACAAGGCCCTGAGTTCGATCCCCAGTACTGAAAAAAAAAAAAAAAATCATCTAATACCGTGTAAGCACAAATATGGCACGTATCGTATTAGAATTATATATAAATCAAATATCACAGAGCATAAACCACATGTAATGCAATAGCCTTTTCTATCTGAAAAGTAATTTTTCGGATACAATTTCTGTGCTTCATTTCCAGCAATAGACTTGAAGAATCTAAATCCAGAGAATGTTGAAAGCTGCCAGTTCTCCAGGAGAAGTGTTCATCTTATTAAGCAGTGCAACTGTGACAAAACATGGGATATGTATCAATTAATTTTATTTTCTGAGACGGTACTCTACTTGTTGGAGTAGATCGTATGCTTAAATGTTTCTAAATAGCCTTACTGAAAATTGACTTATGAAAGACAGAATTAGGATCCTCAGACCCCCAGACAGCCTCCTGCAAAAAAGATTTTTCACGATGAAGCAAAAGTAAGACAAAAATTCAACAACTTCTGGGAACAATCTCTGCATTATAAATGTCTCTGGAGACTTAGCTAAAATCTCATCTGTTTCTTAGGGAAGTATCAGAACATCTCTAAAAATCTCAGCCACCCACTTAACTATTAGAAATGGAATATGGTACACAGGTTTGAAGTTTTTCAAAATTATTTAGGCACCAAGTACTTGTACTAAACTTCAGGATGAAAAAAAAAATTCTCAGTAATAGAATGAATAAAGTAAAAATGAAACATACGATTTTAGTGAAGGAAATTACCCTCATTATTTCAAGTTTTTTAAAATGTGCTTATTGGAGAGTGAATGAATAAGGGCAAATCTGTATTAGTTGAATAAACGACTAAACCTCTCTTGTGGGATGTATCTTCTTTCCTTCATGGTTGCATTTAGGGCCTTGTCATATTTGCCTTGCTTGGACCCTGAGCCATACTACACGACATATTCAAAGTAATCACATCGCATTATGCAACCATACTGCATTTCACCAACATTTCTTCACAACACTTAGTTTTAACTCCAGAGCTCAGCATATTCATTAATATTCGCACATATAACCTCCAGTTGGCAATTAATTTATTGTAACATGGTCAAGATGAGTCCAGTATTCTGCAACCTGGTGAAGATCAGACATTATTTATTTTACTTTTTGACCTATTTTTAGATATAGAATGAATGATTCACATAATGCTTAATAGAAGTTCTCATGAAGTCAAAGTATGATGTCAGAAACTTAAGGAAGACTATTTCAAAGAAAGCGTTGTGACTTCAGAGATTATATTGTTTTAAAAGAGTGTAAAAACAATTTTTCAGATAAAATTATTCCAGTATGCATATTTAGTTTTCTTAAATGTCATTAATATTAATCGGTAGTTAATTGAAGAAAGAAAAACATAAACTTTAATTGTTAAATCTTGTAAGCCATTTATAATAACTGAAATTATGTGTTTATTTTAAGTATAAAATATTTCATAAAAAATTAGCACTCTAAGTGGAAAATTAAGTGAATAAATTTGTAGGTATATGTATGCAGATGTATGTGTTTTTTGTGTAATTTTTTCATAAACATGAAAAAAATTACACAAAACATGAAAAAATTACATATAAACATGAAAAAAATCTCAAATTTCTGAGGTAAAATGTTTTAAATCTAACAAAATGAGATGATCAGAATTTAGACTAAAAAGTAATATACCAACAGGATATTAGACATCAAAATTATTTTTAATATCATATCCATATTATTATTTATAGAAAGGGTTTTAGTTTCTCAAATTAATTCTAAATTATAATGTTACTAAAAAGAAATCCTATCATTTTTTAGATTTTCTTAAAAATATTAGAAATTTACTCATAAAATAGTATTTTCCCTGCTCAACTTTTATAGATTCTAAGAATTATACTTTTTTTAAATACATAAATTAATAATGATGATCTTGTACTTGTATGATACTTACTATATGTAGGTTATTTTAAGAATAATATAAAAAATGAAATTGGTACATTCGTATATTCACCCTTTAACACATTTACTCTAAAGTAGTTCAACTAAAATATTATCTTATTTTTTTCTAAATTAATAATCCTAAAATTAAGTGGTTTACAAAATATCCTAAAAATCATTCAAGAGCTAAAGTTATATTAATAATGTAAGCAAGAAAAAAATGATGTAAAGTCAAAAATTGTTCGCTTAGTATGAACAAGTTCTTAGATGGTTACATAGAATATGATTCTGCACTCATTATTTTCAATGGTCACTGCCAACCCATGTGAATAGTTTTTAAAATTTTAATAAAGGCATTCATATTGCTAAAAAGAAAACTATAAGAGGCTATTAAAGAATCACCTGAAATCTAAAGCTGTCTCTGTTCACAATGTCCTTTTGGTTTCTTACTATTTTGCCATTTTCCCACCATATTTAAGTGTATTTAAATTAAATATTTTTTCATCTTTCTAGAGATCCTCTATATGTATTATTCCAAAACATGAGTATATCTTTTCTTTTCTTCTCTCCCATAAAGTGACATAAACATGCCCAGTAGCATACAGGGTAGTTTCTTCAGCACCCGCTTTTTCTGTTACACATTCAGTGGTTCTAATGTTAGCTTGAAGATCTGGAGAGATCAGCAGAGCCTGCTTCCATGCTCAAGAGTAGAGAAAAACAGAATAATCTTGAAATCACTGTAGAATTAATGTCACATGGCAAACAAGTCTCTCCAATTCTAGAGAAAGAGAGCAGATTTTATATAGAAATAACACCGTTTGCTTACCTGAGAAAGACACCATGAAACAAAACAAAATTCTGTGAGAATTATTTTTTTAAATTCTAAAGGTCAACTGTGGGCTACTGCGAGACTGTGAATGCACATTTGCTGTGCTGAGTTTTGACTTTAAATAAACGTGTTCCACTGCAGTATGGTAAGTGAGCATGTGTATGTCGTTGGATGCCTAAAAATATACCCAAATGTGGATGTAGCAATTATCTAAGTAACAGATTGCAAATATTTACAACCAAAATTAATCTGACTTCTCAGTTTGAATTGCAGTTTACAAACACCCATATAAATCAGCATCCATTTAAGCATAAATACGTACTTCCACAACCTGTTGCTGTTATCAGTTTCCTGCTATGGCCTTTCTCAAGGATGATCTGGAGGAGTTAGCAGGGTGGGGGCATCCATCACCAAATATATTCCCTCATGACACATTTCAAGAAGACACAAATAAGTATCCTCTGAATATTATAGAGTGTGGGTTTAATTTGCTCCTCTGCATTGGTGTAAAACAATTCAATTTTTCAAGATACAGAATTTTAAAATTACGAGATGTGAACACTTTAGAGCAACACCATAGATCCTGATGCTACCTTGGCATCTACCGCAGGTGAATTTCTTGATTCTAGACCTGAACTCGCTGGTACTACACAACTTTACTTTGCTTCATACACATTGTTTCTTATGGTCAGTAATTTCATCTTCTGATTAGAAATCTTTTTTGGTTGGGATGTATAACTGCCTCTAAAATGATGCCAAAAGAAGCAAATATACTCTAGAGATACCCATAATTCTGTATAATATTGCTTCTGACTCCTCAGCCCCTATAATATAGCCAAATATGAAATTACAGGACACTTTATCCATTCATCTATAAATATCATTTTGATAGTGCAAAGGAAGATAAAAATTTTTTGTAATTCAGTCAGTTTCAAATTCATTATTCCTTCATATTCATTATTCCTTTATGATTCCTTAGAACTTTGAGATTATTAGTTTTTATTCCTTCCTGAAAATTCAGTACATCTATTCATTTTCTTTATGTAGGAACGAACATGGTAATTGTGTGTATGTCCAAATATCTTCCCTGTGACTATGGATTTGTGTACAGAGGTCCTCGGCAGTGCTGGTGGTGAATGACAGGAAGCATTAGGAATTTGGAGATGGCCAAAACTTGCTGAATTAGATCTGTTCTCTGCTCTGTCTTATGCCCTGGAGGCTGGTATCTGTGTATGTGGCATCCATCCGACTCTGTTGCCTCTGACTTTTCACAAAGTTAGGTCAGTGGAAAGCATCAGTCAGAGATCAGAAAAAATTTTGTTCCTTGATAGTGACTTCCACTCTGGTTAGGTGTCCTTACACCCTCAGTGTTTCCTCTTACCAGATTCTTGTAATACCTTGAAATAGATCCACTGGCGCTAAGCATATGTATTGTATTATCATTTATTATTTCCATTAACTTTGCCCATACTCTAGAACTAGCTTCTTGCTAAACTTTTTTTTTAACTTCTTCATATGTGATGTTTCATGCTCAAATTTTTTCTTTTTTCTTGTAATTTTATTTTAGTGGTGTATTTTAGATATACATAATGATAACATTCACCATAGAGAATTTGTATCGGTACATGATGTATCTTGCTGCTTCTTTTTTTCCCATTTTCTTCCCCTTCCTTCAACTCCTCATCTTCTCCTTATTTACAAAAGCTTTGTTTCCATTTTTCCCTTCTATTCTCTTTTTTCTTGTCCCTCTGTTCCTTTCTCCCTCCGCCCTCCCTTGTTTTCCTTCCCATTCGAACAATTTCTTTCCTTTCTCAATATAATACATTTTAGTTCTTATTTACGCTTTCAGTATCTCACACCAGAGAAACAATGTGGTATTTAAACATGTGTGTCTGATTTATTTCACTGAAGAGTATGGCCTCAACGTGCATCCATTTACCTAGAAATTTCTGAAGCTTATCATTCTTTATGGCAGAGTAGTACTCCATTGTCTAAAAAAACCACACCTTCTTTATCCCTTCATCAGTTGATCAGCATCTGGTCTATTTCCAAGATTTAGCTTTTACAAACTGTGCTGCCATAAACATGGTTGTACACATATCACTGAGGTATGACACCTTTGATTCTTTTGGGAAGAGACCAAGAAGGGGAATAGCTGGGTCAAATAGATGAGATTTCATGCTCAGATTCTTAAAGATACAGTACCTGTTAGCGATGAGTTCCAGAAAACATACAAGCTGCTATTCTTGTGATAACTGAGTCACATATATACCCCGCTACTGCCACCTCCACATTAGGGAGAAATGAGACACAAGGGTCCATTGACCGTCAGGAGCATCGCAGCTGTTCAGTGGTGTTCAGTTTGAGTGCAGGCTCAGGTAACCAAATGACTTGCAGAATTTTGTAGTTACAATCACTGGGAGTAGGCTGGCGGTATCCAGTAGGCTAGTTATATCCAGTGTCCTAGATATAACTTTCAAAAATGTATGAAGAATAACCAGACAAGAGAATTAGTAACCATAGATGGAAGAAAAATTATAAAAACTCAGTTGTGATTTTCAAAAAGTAACATTTCTTCTCAAGTCAAGCCCAATGCCTGTTTTAAGATTTTCACAATTAGAGGATCATTTGAATGTACCTTCTCAAAAATTCTCAATAGAATTTTTATGCTAAGATATGTACTATGAGGAATGAGCAGGGTACATTTGAATAGAAAGAAAATAGACTGAAAATTTAAACTTTTGAGTCTCCCACAAACTGCTTTGATAGGGTAGCATTTTCTCCCACAGATACTCATTTACCTTGCTCGAGAAGTACCGATACTTTCACCTGGGACTGGTGCCACCCAACGGGATGCGTGTGCTCCTTAGTACATGCCGTTATCAAGTCTCTTTCTCTCTAAAACCCCGATGAAACATGGCCACATAGTGAGACTTACAAGGCTTGTTCTTGGAGTAGCTTTTATCCAAAGTATTGCCGTGTCTTGACAACTTATTGCACAAATTTATGGAACATTTATAGATGGGTTTTTAAGAGTATTAGATCAGGACAGAGGTTAAACCACGGTTAATGGATCAGACTTAATTCATTGACATGTATGCTTTCTTACAGACTAAGAGATTCAATAACTTGTCCTTAGTATCTAGAAGTGACATTATCAGGCAGCAAGGTTGGCTAATTAAAGCCTGAACTCAGTTGCAGCTTACACTTAATGAAGTGGAAATTCTCTTACTTGCTGAGCACTTTAGAGATAGTATAAAAATGCCTGGGAAGGTTGCCTGGTGAATAGCTGCTATGTGCAAACTGTTCGTCCCACAACCATTTAGTATACTAAGTGGAGACACTCTCGGGACTTAGAAGGCAAGGAGAGAATGGTAAGTGGGAATAAAGCCTCAAGGTGCTCACTTTTTGATCCAGGTGTTCACGCCACTGGTATACTTATTTTATTGATAATGATTTTCCTTTGTACCTTTACTTGCTCATATGTTATAGCATTATGAAAACTTTCAGATGAATTCCAGAGGTGATCTCATGCTACCTTGAAGAATGACTTGGTGACCATTTTCTCAGTGCTAATGGTGAAAGAGCTCTCAATGTATCTACATTTCATGAGTTTAGTGAGGGTAATGAGATCCCAACGGGAATGTATCGAATACAATTAGCATGATACACCCTAGAACACTGATAACCAGATTCTTCCCCATGCTGCAATCCACAGGTAATGGATGGCAGAGTCTCTATGAATTGAACAGCTGGATAACCTTCTAAGAGATTGTTTGGCCATCGTATCTCAAAACACCTACATCTGTTTGGCAAAAAACAAAACTAAACAGAACAAAAACAAAAACACATGCACAAAAAAACCTCAACTTGAGTTGAACTAGTGTAGATTCTCAACCAGTAATAACAACGCATTGTGAGTACTCCTCACGGCTTACCCAGAGGACTGAAGTAAAGGACACGATGAAGTGTTACAAGAGTTATTTGCTGTTATTGATGACCTCCACAGGTCTCTGGGGACACAAATCACTGGTTAGAGTGCATACTTACAGAACTCAGTTGATGCTCAGACTCTCGGCCTGAACTCTTCTCACTAATCAGACTGCGAACAGATCTGGTGGCCATTTCCTCAGACCCAGAATGTGTAGCAAGAAAACATTTGAAAGTAATCCCCATGATAATTCAGTGATGAGATGCGAGATATATTAGGATAAGCAGGGCTTTGTGAAAGTCTAGGAAATGGTGTCAATCTATCCCGCAACAGAGGAAATGTAAATTGCTAGTGAATCTCTGGAGGAATAGTGAATAGTTGCTTCATCAAGGATTTTCAAAAGGTAGGCATTTCTGTACCTACCAAATCTCTATTTAATTCACACATTTGGTCGGTCTCAGAAATCAGTTAGTACGGCACTGGAGAATAATTGTGGGTCATCATACACTTTATTAAGGGGCAATGCTAATTTGGTATCTTAACTGGAGCACATCAACCAACATGGTATATCTAATTGCTCTAGTAAAGTCTTTCCTTTCCATTTGCATCAACAGAGATAATCACCCTAGTTAGTTACATTGAAAACATTTTATTGAACACTAGTAATTTGTCCGAAGACATTATGCTAGTAAGTCAGTGAATAATAAGTAGAAAGCACCTTGTATTCCTTCACACACACACACACACACACACATGCATGCACGCGCACGCACACACACACACACACACACACACACACACACACACATGTCAGAGGTGGGAGAACATCCACACGAAGTTCAGGGATTTGCCACAGCCATGAAGTTTCACATGGCTCCTCTGGACTCTTTAACCTTTTTGTGCCTGACTTATTTCACTTGGAGTTTTTGGCATGTCTTCTAGAATAAAGCACAAGTGATATACTTTTTTCATGAACAAAAATAATAGGAAAATTTGATGGATTTGTTTAGATTTTGGAGACAATGTATGTTACCTTTGAAATTCTGCTCATGTCTATATGAGTATTTTGGAAGCTTCCACATTTCAGCGGGCTCTGGAGTTAAGCGTAGTCTCTGTAGTGGGAACAGATTTGAATATCCAGGACTCAGAGGTATGAGAAGTATCTGTGACAGGTAAGGATGTTTTACAGAGTCTTTTGCAAGTGCCAAGAGAATAAGCACAGGTGAGACAGTTGAAACGTTAGCAGAAAGTCACCCCTTTTGCGTTGCTGAAATCTATTATCTTTGGAATGTAGACGCTGGTTGTGTAGAAACTTACACTGACTGAATGCCTTCCGTGGTATATAAAGTGTCTGTGTAAACTGAGCATCCGTCATGAACAAGCTGGTGTTAGATGTACTGAGTCGCAGAGGTGAACGTCACAGGAACACTGTGTTGTTAAATGGATGTGGCACATGTTTAGGGCAGAGACTGAGCACCCCTAGAAAGCACACTGGACCCTTAAGACACAGTAAACTGCATGCCTTCATGCTTTTACTTCTTTGCTATTCTTTATCCTTACCTGTCCTTTATTCCACATTTGTAGACACACAGAGTTTTCGTGATCAGTTTACACAATTTTATTTTATTTATTTTATTTTTTTTATTTTTTTAATTTGCACAATTTTAAAACAAGTTTAGACTCACGTTATTTGATAAGTTGCACAAAATGCAGTATCAGCTTGAAAGTGAAGCTTCCACATTATAATCTCCTTCAGGAGGATGGTAGTAAAAGGACATTTGCTTAGTTTCCCCAGATATAACTTTGGGGAATATATCTGGTTAAACAAATGTAATGGAATGAGTTATGCCCTGAGATATACATTTATAGTCACTAATAGACTAGAGTTCATGGGATATTTGGATTGCACAGGGCTCTGAAAGAAAAAGATTAAAATTGACAAAAGAAAAAGATAGTGAAAATATAAAAATGGTTTTATTATAATGGACAAAAACTATGAACATATTCAGTTTGCCTAAATGTTCGAAAAACCTCTTCCAAAGGAGAGACCCAAAATATAAATAATATAAAGAGTATAACTGGGGAGTCGTGTTAAGAAACAGAGAAGTAGACCCTGTGGAGATGGAAAGGGGATCTGGAGGGAGAAGGGAGACAGTAAAAATGATCAAAATGTGGTAGGTACTTCTGTCAATCCCCCATCAACAACATTCACGGAGCAACTGGTCCTCGATCAACAGGCCCGTCACAAAGTTTCCAGGAATATCTGATTTTTCTACCTCTACTCTAGGCACCAACTGCTGAGATTCTGATAGGACAACATTTTATTTATTTATTTTTAATCTGCTATTAGTATATGTTTGTAATACATAGTGATTGTGTTCAGCTTGAGGGATTGATAGAAATACATACCGCCTCTTGATCATTTTTTGCTCTTTCTAGTCTCCCTCCAGATCCCCTTTCCATCTCCGCAGGGTCTACCTCTCTGTTTCTTAACATGAACTCCCTAAGTATACTCTTTACATTATGTACATTTGGGGTCGCTCTTATTAGAGAGACTATGTGATATTTAACTTTTTTGACTGATTTATTTCACTTAGTATTATGGTCTCAAGATCCATCCATTCCTACAAATGATTCAAACTTATTCTTCTTGTTTTTTTGTTTGTTTGTTTGTTTGTTTGTGTGTGTGTGCAAACTTATTCTTCTTAATGGCTGATTATACTCCAGCCCACAGTTTCTTTATCCATTCATCTCTTGATGATCATACAGACCACTCCCACTTAGCTATTATAAATATTGATGCACACGTGTATCACTTTAATATGATGACTTCAGCTCATTTCTATCTTTACCTTGTTGAAGAATCCATATACTGATTTTCATAGTGGTTTTCCCATTTTACATTCCTCCCAACTGTGTAGAAACTTTTCCTTTTCCTCACAAACTCTCGAGCACTTGTTGTTGTCCTCGATAAGTCCATTCTTACTGGGGTAAGGTCAAATTTCCATGATGTTTCGAGTTGTATTTCCCTGAAGGCCAAAAATACTGAACATTTTTTTTATGCACTTGTGGCCATTTGTACATCTTTTTCTGAGAAGTTTCTATTTATTTTAATTGCCTATTGTTTGATCAGGTCTTATATTGAAGGGTATAAAGAGTAGCAGGCTAAAATTTTGTCCATTCTGTAGGTTGGCTCTTCAGTCTGTTTCCTTTGCTGTGCAGCTTTTTAATCTGATATAATCTCATTTGTTAATTTTTAGCATTATTTCTTGTGCGACTGGGGTTCTGTTTGGGAAGCCCATGCCTATGTCTCTGTCTTCAAGACCGTATCATTTTTTCTTCCAAGAGATTCAGTGTTTCTGTTTTTAGCCGTAGGTCTTCGATCTATTTGATTTGATTTTGGTACAGGCTAAAAACTATGAATCAAGATTCATTCTTCTGCATATCAGTTACCAGGTTTCCCAGTATGACTTTGAAAAGGACTGTCTTTTCTCCAGCATATATTACCGGGCCCTTTGTCAAAAAGCAGATGGCTTAAGGTGCTTGAGGTTGTTTCTGCATCCTCCCTTCTATTCCATTGCTCAGCATGTCAGCTTTTTCAGTGGTGCCAGACTGTTTCTACAATGCTAGCTTTCACGTATAACTGGAAGTCTGGGATTGTAATAACTCCTACCATGCTCTTGTTGTCAAGCATCACTTTGGCCATTTTGGTCTCTTCTGTTCCCAAGTAAATTTTGCAATTGATTTTTCTAGTTCTGTGAAAAAAGCTTGTGATATTTTGATGGTAATTACATTAAATCAGGTATCATTCTTTGGTAAAATTGTCATTTTGACAATATATGTTCTGTCTATCCAAGGATGGGGAGAATGTCTTTCCAGTTTCTAATGTCCTCTTCGATCTCTTTCCAGAGCAAGACAAGCTGCTTTATAGAGGATTTCACTTCCGTGTTTAGGTTGATTCCTAGATATTTACTTTTTTTAAGATACCATGAATGGGATTGTTTTCATGATCTTTTCCCCAGTGGATTCATTCTTCATGTATAGGAACAGTATTAATTTTGAGATTTTTTTTTTTTTGTATCTTAAGACTTTGTTAAATTTCAGAGAAAAATGGATGAATTGTCCGGATTTTGTCCGGTTTGCTCTTCCATTTTCATGTGGAGACCTTCTCTAGCCTCATTCCTGGATAAGGAAAATAGGTGCTGTTACCTCATCGCAGGTCTCTTGTCTCCAAATTTGTAGTTGGTTCATCAATTTGTAGTTGGTTCATTGGTGATCAGCATCAGCAGGAGCTGAGAGAATAGGAGGATACAGAAGTCAGAGTATGTGTCCTCTCCCGCACCGTAACTGGCCGTAATGGCACAGTTTGTGTCTCTTTTTTATGGCCACAGCTGCAAACAGGAGGCCTTCCTTCTGCGACTCCACCATCAGGCTCCGGAGCACCCTCCACACCAATTCAGACCTAGTGATGGTGAAAATCTTCCTCTCTGCTCACTTGCTGGTGGCTGTTACTTCATCCTCTTTCATTATTTCCCTTAACTCTGTTCACACTACTCTGTTTATTTCTGGAAATGTCTTTATTTATCTGTGGGAATCTGCAATCTGTTTAGTGGCATGATCCTCACTGATTCAAGCAGCAGGACACCACTGAATCTCCAGAGTTGGAAGGAGACAGTAGATGATAAGTGCAGAGTATAAAAAAGAAAGAAAGGTGAAAAAGTCCAACTACGAGCTTTACTCATTACAGATTTTGCCTCATCAACAAAATATCCTAAAAGAAGATGCAATGATTAATTCCATGAACGCAAAATTTTACCTTGCCTTTAACTTTTTGCTTAAGTATAATGCGAAATTGAAAATAAATTTAAAAATAAATAATGTGTTAAAAATTTAAACATCGTGTCCATCTTCCTTAAGTCGCCTTGATCCTTTTCCAGATGGAGTATTTTTGAACTGCAGGTATCAACTAAGAGTCGTATTGAAACGAGTATTAAAATGTCTTCTAAGCGAAGTTATTACCTCTCGGAATTCAGTTGCCATAACAACTTGCTTTGTTCCTAAATAATGTTGATTTCAATATGAAATAGCTTGGGTTCCATATAAGCATTGAAATCAATAAACTATTGAAGAAAACCTTACAGGGCAATCTATGGTCTGAAAGGACAGACACCAGTTGGACAATAAACTGTACACATTACCTAATTCTCATGTTTTCTTTTGTAGATAATTTTTTATTCTATTCAGTATAAGAAGGCATTTAGTTTCCTTGACTCATTCTTTGATTCGCCTAATAAATATTCTTTTTTAGACTATTTATTCACCTAATAAGTATTCTAATAAAAGGAATGCAGGAGGCAATGGTTTTTCTCTATATTATAAAAGTGTAAGTATAGTTTATATTTTGCAAAAAATACGTGAATTTCGATTATTTTACTAATGTATATTATATAATTACATAAAATGAATTTTTGGCTTGAAATACTCTACAGTGTTTGGCTTGAATATGCTTGATTCAGAATGAGGTTAGAGGAGTGTGCTTGCAGAAAAGTTAAGAGTTTCAATTCCTTTGCTAAAAAGGAAATTGCATCACACAAGTTTTGGAGGAAATAGCAGAAATTATTCAAATTTTCAGGTCCCTAAAATGTTTTACTATCAACATAATATTACATTTTCCACACTACTGGTCTTCCAACTCAGTAATCAGTAATGTGCTGTATACCTAAATACTTTAAGTAGAATATATGTATATTCATTCAAAATATTTGAATGTTACACCATGCAAAACATGATAATCATAATACTACTGCAGTTATAAACGAAATCAAAATAAAATACATGCTAACTATATAAATAAAATATTGACTCACATCCACATTCCAGTTAATGTTCTCAATGAACATTGTTCTCATATTTCTGTCTTTTATGGTCATGTGATCTTAGTTTTTTATTGCTTTTAATACGTGTATCATGTAGAGATTGCGAAGGAGAACAAGAATAAAGAGACATTACAGGTAGAATAGTAGTGATAGCAACAATAGTAACATCAGTTGGTATTTTTACAACATTATCAGGTACAAAACAATCCTAAACACTCTCTGTATATTATTTCATTTAATCTTCACTTTAGCATGACACATAGATAATATTTTATACCTGATGATTAAAACATAACATAGTACAGCATGTCAAAATTTCTATATGAGGAAACAGAGGTACAGAGAGAAGCTAAATAAGTTGACGTTGGGCAAACACGGTAAGTGACACATGAAAGAATCTTACTTAGGCTGTCTGGCCCCGGTACCAATCAACACTATGTAGTACTAGATTTTAGACTTACAGTTAGCCAAAGACTGAATTTCTGCACATATTAAAACTCTGCTGTTCTATGAAAAGAAGATGTATATTCTTCCCTTGCCTATGTTCTGTTCAAGGTGAAGAAAAGGGAAGTAACAAAATGGGAGAGACTACCAACAAAGCCGAATAGATTCATTTTCTAGAGTTTCCATAAAAGAGTACAAAAGACTGAATGGCTTAAACAATTATATATATATACTTTTTCCTAGTGCTGGAGGGTAGAAGTCTAACATCAAAGGATCAGCAGGGCTGGTTTATTCTGGAGGCTCTCTCTTTAGCTTGTAGATAACTATCTTCTACTTTTGTGCTTACCTTGTCTTCTATCTGGATGTGTCTGTGTCCTGATCTTTTCCCATGAGGACATGAGCTACACTGGATTAAGATCCACTTACGTGAAGCTATCTTTCTCCTTAGTTACCTCTTTAAAGACCCTGCCCTCCCAAAATAGTCACATTCAGAGATCATGGGAGGTTAGCACTTCAGCATATGGATTTTACAGTGGGAAGAGGCATAGTTTGGCTTATGGCACTAAACTCTTCCCCAAAGTGCTGACAACCTTAAACTTACACATAATAAACTGTAGAACTCTCCTTGATACAGAAAAAAGTAAATGCAAAGATAATAGTGGGAGCAGAGGAAATAATAAACATATATATTGGGTATAAAACTAGAAATGTCTCCCAGAGTATGCACTTCTGACCCATTCTGAATGTTGTGCCAAGACTGCTGTTGCAAAGTCCTATGTAAAAGCACATACACTGAATTGTTTTAAAAATACTAAAGCTAGTTTACCTTGAAGCCAGTTGAGTCCAGAAAGATTTTAGGCTTCCATATGCAGATTATAATTCAATTGATCATCCACATTGGCTATCTGTGTTGATACAGGAAACACGGACACTAGTGGAAGATGGTAACTGGTGTGACTTTTGCAGTGCACGGGTGAGCTTGTGCAATGATATAATAAAGAAAAAGGTATTGATGACATGGAACATCAAACATCATTTTGTAAAGATATAAAAAGCTAATTTCGAGATGCTGAAGATTTTTTTCTGATCTGACAGGAGTCCACATATTATTGGAACATAAGTTTAGTCACACGGGGCACTTCATGAGGGACTATGGAGTACTAGAAAATCACATTTGCATTTTTTAAATACATTTACTGTCTCTTCAAGCTACATTATAAAAAGTATCCTTTGTTTAAGCCAAGTAAAGAGGGTTGGACACCTGCAAGTACCTTTCTAAGTGCCTCATTTCAGGGGCTCTGGGTTTTTGTTCAGGTGTACAATCAGTACACTTCTTCTAAGACAGAGAAAAATCATTGCCCTTCCTAGGCAATCCAGAGGGCCATTAGTTACTTCTTAACTTTCAAACTTGAAGTTTTCTGAGAGATAATTTTTTCTCTCTTCTTTGGATTATATGTAGCTCTTAAAAATGCTGTAAACAAAACATCTCAACCTGAGTTGCATTCCCTAACATGACAATATTAAATGAAGACTAAAAAAGTGAATGATGATAATTAACAAGTTTAAATTGGGCATAGAGAGAATAGAATACATGTCATTGATCCAAGATAATTATTTAATGTCACTGGATGGAATACTGACCATCCCCCATCCCATAAAAGTAAAACATTCTTTGTCCTGGTTTTCGGAGACATTGCTTTGTCTATTATTTCTCATAATTACTATTTCTGCTGTATATGAGGCTTCCTTGTTCACGTCATCCATGTAAAATCTGTAGAGAATATCGTTGCCATGTTAGTAAGATATGTCTCTGGTGATACAATTTCCTTCAACTCTTAATGAGTTTCCAGTTTATTCGCTTCCAATGAAATCCCTCTATATACAATCACAACCAAATATCTTTAAATGTAGACCTATTTTAAGCCTGCGATTTTTCTTATTTTATCTAATGATCTCTCTGCTCTGCAAAGTCCCCAAAGCCTTCATTGTCTGTGCTTCAAAACAATTAAAACAAGAAACTTAAGTGTTGATAATATAATATACTCACCTGCAGGCAGGCAGGCACTGGAATATGAATAGCAGATAACCTTTAAAGGGACGGTCCCGAGAAGGTCTATGGCAGGAGGCTTTTATCCTGCGAAGAATAGACTCTCAAAGGTATCAGTCAAATAACACTTTATGTAAATAGAGCAAAATTTTTTAATCCATAATGTTGATCCTCAGTCAAATGAAATTGAAGATAATAAAGACATCTTGCTTGACAGCTTCTTCTCCACCTGTGTTTATACATTTTCAGCATCAGGTCAATGTACAGCCCTCACATTTAGAGAGAGATAAGCCAAACATGGGAAATACCTGCCAAGCTCCTGATTATGTTCTTATCCTACATACACTTATATAAGAGAGAGAGAGAGAGAGAGAGAGAGAGAGAGAGACAGAGACAGAGAAAGAGAGAGAAAGAGAGATATGCTTTATTCAAAAGTACAGAATAGGTACAGAATTCAAAATGTAGACCAATTTTTTTATGAAGCATCATGAAGGGTTTTTTTCTTAGCCCAAAGTACTTATATCTCTATGAGTCAAAGTTCACAGTCCAATTCTTTCCATTAGTCAAAATTTTCATACTTATTTTTTTTACCTGCAGCATTCAACTTCCGGATACTAAATTCTGTATTACTCTTTAGCTGAATACAGCAAAATACTCCAGATTAAAGTGCCAGAAGTGTGAGAAATGCAGGTCTCTTATTCAGTTTTGTGGGTTTTTTTTTTCCATGTGTTACTACCTTCAATCCATAACTTTTAAATCACTTTTCTATTTTGGTATATTTATTTAATTTAACATACGTATGAAAATCTGAAAAACCACCAAATCGAGTGTGTTTTAATGTAGTCAATCGCCGTCGGCTAAAATGATTAATGGAGTGAAGATGTACCGGTAATCAACCGAGAATTTGGATCGCTCACTCTTTCCTCATGTTAGCAAGTCAAAAATACCCAAGAAACACTGTCGCTGAGAGCATCACAGTCTAGTCATATATCGATAAACCATAATTCATTTAATTTGAAGATAAAATTAGAGGTTTTCTTTCTTTCCCTAATTCTGTGAATCGTTTGCCCGACTCTGACATGCGCATAGTCTGAATTTTACGCGACTGTTTCATACATGGAGTTAAACTTCTATGATTGTTAGTATACAAAGTTGTAACAAGAAGACACATTTGATTGTATTTTGCATACGTATGGATGTCACAAGAAAGTCACTGGGAGTTTTCTAATAAAATTGCTGAATATGAAAACACATTAATAGCCACATTTTTGTCTTTTCCAAATAAAGCAATGACATATTAGGTGGGCTCAAAAAATAGGGTGAATATTTCAATTTAAAAAAAAATTATTGCAGTAAAAGACAAATTGCTGTAATCCTCTTCAAAATACTCCCCCTTGCTTCTACCATACTTATCCCATCCTTGCTACTTTCTGAAACAGTTCTAGAAATCCTCTTTTGTAAGTGTCGTTATTTGTTCTTTCCTGGCTGATTCAATGTCCTTCATACATGCAAGTCACACAGTGTCAGATCCTGTGAATGGATTGGATGAGGGCAAACTATAATATTTTTACTTGACAGAGCTATTTGGATAGAAAATGGCCCAAGAAATGAGCAGACAGATTCATCCTCCATCGTGACACTACTTCATGTCACACACGGCTTCTAGTATGGCAATTTCTTTCAAACACAAATAAAAGGGTGTGCCACCACCCACATTATTCACGAGGTCTGGCTCTGGCATCGTGTTACTTCTGGCTCTTCCGCAATGTCAAAATGACCATGAAAGGTAAATATTTTCAACTGAGTTGGGGAATCAAAACGGCTACAATAACGCAACTAAAGACTCTCATGAAAAAGGAATTCCAGAAGTGTTCCATAAAGTGATAAGAACAAGGGGATGATACAGCCAGCTCAACTGAAACTTTGATTTTTCTAAATAAATATGTATGCTCTGTACATCTCTTTATAATGTTTGGGGAAGAAATAGTAAGAAGAAAATGAATCCCAGTAACTAAAAATTGATGGTAGCAAATGATATTACCTACTAATTACGTGACACTTTTTTTTTTTTTTTCTGTGTGGAAGAAAGTGAAGGAAATGTGGATTACAATGGGGGTGGGGTTTTAGAAATTTAGGAAAGTTACTCTAATAGTACCTTCCTCTGCAGAGAGAAACATGATATTAGAGGATATGACATATATTGAGAACACTTTTTACTTTTTCTTCTTGCACTCTTTTTGGGGAGTGCTAGGCAAGCACTCTACCACTGAGCAAAACCACCAGCCCAAGAACAGCTTTTATTGTGTAAGCTGTCCACACCTATTATCTAATGTTCCTTAGTGCTTCATTTAAAAAATATATTATCTCCGCTTTCAGTGCCTAAAGTTATTAAAATTGTGTGAAGCTGTTAACATTAAAAAAAAACTAAGCATGCTTCTTTCATAATAACTAATAATGAATTTCAGCAAAACTGTAGAAGTCTTTTAATCTTTGTGTTTTGATAGCATTAATGTAAATCTTAATGTAAATTCTATCCATGAAACTTACATCACTTTTATCAACAGCCAACAGTCCATGTAATCAGAATAAACTCTAAAACTATTTCTCTATTTCTGCTTCTGCAAAGCGAAGCACTTATTTTTACCCACTGAATAAATCTTAATGTAAACCAAGGATTTGCCTGTGCAAAACTTATCTATAGTGCTTCTTTATGTCCTAGAATTAGAAGCTACAAATAGAAAAAGAGAACAAAGCTTACTGCCTCGCAAATTTACTTTATACGTGCTACTGTGGACTTGCTCTCCTGTTTTCCATAAGCAACAATCTAGAAAGTCAAGGCCAGTAGAAATAAGCAATTAGGGACAAAGTTATTTTCAACTCCCAAACTGAGCTGAGCTGAGGCAGAAAATTTAGTTTCCTTTCTGAGAAGTCATGATTTCATACTGCACATCACGGAGTGAAGAGTTTTAAGCCATTTCTACTTGAAATAATCATTTATTTAAGGTTCAGAGAAATCTAACCCCCCTAGTACATTTTCTACATGCACTATGTACATTTTTTAAGAAGAGAGAGACAGGGAGAGAGAAAGAATGTGCGTACCAGGTGAAGTCATTGTACAAGGTCCTCACATTTATGAGTTTTGATTTACAAATACAAACTGTTTATATTTCTTTAATTAAATCCTCTTAATATATCATTGTGTGTAGTTCTGGGCCAATTTCAATGCATTTGTTGAGACACGTGTCTTGAAATAATTTGCCAAACTCTCAATTGAAAACAGAATCTGTGATATTTATTATTTTTTACCAACATTTTTGTGATTATTGACAAGGCAATAATCATCGGTATGTTGTATAAGAGATTTCTTACCAAATTCTTCCCTTGTGTTCATCCTTCAATATTATAATTGAGATGCTCAATTCTTTGTGCATGTGAGTGTGTGTGTGTGTGTGTGTGTGTGTGTGTGTGTGTGTGACATCAGCTCATGGACTGGACCATATTAGACAAGTATCTGCTACCTATTTTTTGCTTTGCTTCTTCTCAAGTATAATTTTCTAAATCACCCAAAGTTCACCATTAATTCTAAAGAATCCTGAAATTAATGTTCAGAAATAAATCAAATTTTGTGACTATTTCCATGTTATGGTTTAACTTCATGTCTCCAAAGAGCTCATGTGTTTAGAGACTGGGCTTTTGGTACCCGGGTGCAAGATCTTCATCACCAGAATAACTTAGCAACGGTTCACAGCTGAATGTGGTGTTGTGAACTGGGTTGTGCTTGGAGGATGTAAATAACTGGGGTAGGACCTGAATGGGAACCTGGTCTTGTACTCGGCCCCTTTCTCCCTCTTTAACTCTCTTCTTGCTCACCGTGCTTCCATCCACCATGAGATACTGAGCTTCCTCTGCCAGGCCTTCCTGCTGTGGTGTTTTTGCCTTGGAGCCAGTAGATCATAGACTGAAATCGCTGAATCTGTGAGTCAAAATAATACTTTCTTCCTTTTAGTTGTATATGTCAGGCATTCTCTCCCAGTGACCCAAGATGACTAACACAATAATTGCTACTGAAAGTGAGGTCGTTGTTACTACAGCTGAGTATATGGTTCAGAATATTCAGAAATGGTTTCGGGGAAGAGTCTGGAGGTTCGGAGAATTGGATTTAGGAAGGCTTGTAAGCAGAGCTTGGTTCAGGAGATCAGAATGCTGCTAAGAAGGCAGAGAGTAAAGATTGTGCTTATGAAGTTTGAGATGGGAATGAGGATTCTTTCAAGAAAATTAGAGGCTATCTGTGCTACATTGTGGCAAAGAACTTTTCTATGTTTTGTCCATGTCCTAAGATTTAAATCTTAGAAACAGTCTAATGTTTATCCACAGATGAGTGGGTAAAGAAAATGTAGGATTTTACACAATGGATTGCTACACCTCCTTAAAGGTTAACCTTGAGTCATTTGAAAGAAAATGGGTGCACCTTGAGACCATAACATTAAGTGAATTAAATAGACACACATGCTTAAATAGCACAGGGTTTCTCTTATATGAGAAACTACAATTACAAATAATGAGAAAAATAAGAGATAATAGTTCAGAATATTTGAACTATTGAAGTAAAGAGACAGCTCTTTCTCAAATGGAAAAGGGATCCAGAGATGGAGGGAGGGGTACACCAGGGGAAGGAAAGAGGATGAAAAAAGGAATTAAGATGTGTTATGTGCATGTAGAAACTTCAAATAAGGAATGTAAACATTGTGTACTGCAAATGTACTAATAAAACTAAAAACTGGAAAATAAAATAAAAGTGGTGAACTGACCTAAGGGAGGAAAGAAATTTCAAGGCGTATGGTGTTCAGGCTGTGATACGGACAATGGAGTTTGATCAGAAAAGAAGTCTACGTGAAGATGGAGGTAGCAAAGCCTTGTCTGCTGGAGAGATTAGTGTCACTTAAAAGAAGTCAAGTCCATCACAATGGGACAATTGAAAAGATGGCTGAAAGCCACTGCAGGAATTGAGCAGACTCCAGCTATTGCAGAGTCAAGACTATAAAGCGTGAATGCATTTCAAAGAGTTTAAGAAAAACCCAGGCCAATGTGTTTATTTAGGACACCTGTTTTTTATATTTACAGGGGCTTACAGGTAAGAGTTTGCCCTGATTCTCAGAGGAGACTTTAAAATTGTAATTTTGAGAAATGCTGGAACTGTTGACTTTGAAGACTACTGGAGATGGACTAAATGTATTTTGCATAATGAGACTGTGGTGGACTTAGGTGGTCAGCTTGAGCAGGAACATCTAGCTGAACTGAATTGGTGTAGTTCTGGGTGTAGAGGATTCACCTGAGGATTGTTGCCAACACAAGACAAAGGAGAACAGGAGCAGATGATAGCGCAGGCTGTTTCCCAGGAGAAGTTCTGTTGTGGCTGGTTCTCCCAAAGGGAACTTGGCTGTTCTTGTCGCAGAAGGAGCTTGGGGCCTTGCTGTCGTCAAGGATGGCTGTTCCTTTTAGGGGAGCTCTGGTATTCATCTCTGCTGTGAGCATTGTATCCTGGTTCCAGTATAGATTTCTCCAGCATTTTGATGCAGACACGGATGTACATAGGACATTACCATAAGTTTGATTGGATCTTTTGGGTCACCAGTGTATAGGTAGATGTTCTGCACTCTTCCTGCATTTGACTTCTGTGTGTGAATGCTGTAACTTGGACTTGTCTTGTATTATATCTGTTCTCTTGCAAGCTATTGACTCTAGAAAAGTAACTATAGAGATAGCAAGCAAGAGGTGAAATGTTATAGTCTGTTTTAAAATGTCCCTGGAAAGGCTCATGGGCTCAGATGTGGGACTTATAGATTCTGACTGGATCATGAGGACACTGCACTCATCTGAGGATTAATCCATTCATGAGTCCAGAGGTGAGTGTGATGTGTTGGCATTGGGTCCTGGTAGGAGAAGTTGGGTGTGATCTGGAAGGGCATACTCTTCTGCCTGATCTCTTCCTCTTTTGCTGGCAATTGTCCTGCTCTCTCTTTGTTTCTGACTGCCATGAGGCAGTCATGTTCATGATCTTGCTCTTTGGCCATGGAGCCATGCAGTCATGGACTAAAACCTTTGTAACTGTGAGCCAAAATAAATCGCTCCTCCTTTAAAATATGAAAGTCAGATATTCTGCTCAGAAACAAAAATTGACTGCTGAATTATATTATCTACACTCAAAGATCTTTGCATTAGTATACCAAAGTGGAATTCCTTAGAACCCATTTGAGTGTTGTATAGCTTTTCATTAATATTGCAGAATAGGAATTTGCAAAATAAAATGTGAATTATAAATGACACTCTAGTCTTGAAAGTAAACAAGATAACTAAAATTTTTAACAACAGATCTATAATATATAAGATGGCTAACTGAAGTGAATATTTCCTTTCAGTAAGTCAAAATTCTCAAATAACAGAATTTAAATACAGCAGATTCTGATTCTGTATATCCCTCCCCCCAAATAATCTGTTTTTCCAGTGAGAGCAAGAATTGAGAATTTCATCTTATATATGGCTCTTTATATGCTTAAGTTTCTTCCAGTAACCAAGCTATATGAGTAGCAAAGAGGAACAGAAGCGTTAGGATAACTGATTATTCTAAGAAAGTATTCTTTCTAGTTACAAAACAGTACTAAATCCTAGGTCCTGCTCTCTGGGGATTGTGACCTAACATTAGCATGAAGTATATAAAGAATGGACCTGAGAGATAAATGAATATAATTCCCCGAATGTGTTTCTCTATTGGATATAAAACCATATCAGTTGGGCATCTGAATATGTACGTTTAACTTTACTTGAAAAATGGCATTTTATTCCGTTTTGCAATCTGGCCATGTCTTACTCTTTTCGGGCATTTATTTATTTATTTGTTTGTTTATTTACTTATTTTTTACTTTTATTAGTACATGTTTGCAGTAAGTACTTAATAATTACATTTACTGTCAGGAATAGGTACAGATATGTAACACATTTCATTCCCCTTCTTTTGCCCTTCCCTCTGCCCCCCTTTTATTTTTCCAGCATCAGACTCATTTATTTGTAAGACCTTATAAAGTAAATTATCGTATATACAGGTTAATATTACCTTGCTTATCACATTTATTTTCCAAATTTATTTAATTTTTATAATTAAATGCTGTATCCCTTTCAGTAGAGAAGAAATGCAAGTAATGCTTTTTAATATAATGTTAAACTATAAGCTGTAAACATTTTTATCTTGCTATGTGATAAATTGATCACTAGAATATTCAGGTATTTATAACTCATGGCTATTCCTTAGTTCTCTTATGAGTGGACATTATTTTTCTTGTGATTGTTGGTTTTCTCAAATGATGGTAAAACATAAGTTATACCCTGTGGAAACATTCCAGGACCAGGTAAAGCTTCGTTTTGTAAAATCATCCATATCACTTGTCTTTTTCCTTAAAATTACTGATTTAATGTTTTTATTTTTTCATCAAGAACCAATACTGTATATATATTTATATCGATACAGGGACATCCTTGTTAAATTTTCTTTCAGGTATATTTAAATTGTACCATAGCAGGAAGAAGAAACTATGGTATTCTCTAGCATTCCCACCATTAGTAACTTCTGCAAGTTGTATTTTCCATGTTCAAGTAAAATTATCCTATTAAGATAAGAATACAATTATTAAAATTAAATACATTTTCTATATACTACATAAAATTATCCGTGTACCTTTGGGAAAATATTTGTTTTCAGAAGTGTAATGTGTCATTATATGTTATACTAGTTTTTGTACACATACTAGAATCATTCATCAGTATTTATATGCAGTCAGTTAGAAGGACATCAGATAGTTCCTTTTAAACAAAATGCGTTTAGAATTTTAGTTAACTTGAGGAAATGCTGTAGGGTATAAGATTACACTATGTGACTCAGAAATCAAAGAAGCAAATTGAATAACATTGTTTTCTACATTAGGAAGTCAAACAATCTTAATGAAGCAGTAAAGCACAAAAGAGATAACCTCGTAAATCTGCATGGCGTTTCAAATCTTAGGTTCTATTTTAAAACCAAGATTGAAATGTTAAATGTTCAAAACCAGAGAGCTTGGATTATGCAAGACAAATAGGCAACGTGTGAGGTATAGTATTCTGTCTCTCACACATATGTACACACACGTACAGTCAGTAAGATATCCTCGGTCTGTAGAACTGAAAGACAAATCTTACCTATAAGGAGAGTCTCCAGAATTAGATCTTTGGGAGTTATAGTGTCTGAAACAACAACAGGTACCTTGAGACAAAAAATGGAACTCTCTTGAAGGCTTCTAAAAGTTTTTAAAGGGTTATTTTTTAATTTTAATTCATCAATAATCAGTTTCAACAATTATAAGAAAAACAAAATTAATTTACTTGCTTTCATATTTTCTTCAGAGATAAATCTATACTTCCAAAAATAAAATTTGATGAGAAATTATTGAGGCATAAAAATAAATTTTAAATAACCAATAATTAATATATAATATCTTCCAGAAAGTCTAAATTCTCAAATTTTTCAAATGATCACTTAAATAATTCTTCTAAGACGTTTACAGATGTATCACTGACACTTGAGCCTCTCAGTTGCATTAATTTTCATCAAAGTAAAGTAGCCTTAAAGAATGTGAAGGAGAGATCAAACAGATGTTCACAAAAACATCTCCAATTTGCAAAAAATCAGATTTAACAACTAAGGAAAAAACTTGGATATAAGCTTGTGAACCTCCGAAATAATAATTCATGTAGTAGACACTGCAGTAGTTACAGTGAGGGTAAATTCATTAAAGAAAAGGCCTATTTTTCCAAACAAAGATTCTTTGATGGATATAATTTCAAGCATAATCATATATTATAAAGAAGGAAATATAGTAGCTATATAATGCTGTTTTGAGTAGTTCTAAATTTGAAATGACTAGAAAAGAATTCCTTATTATGTATGCAAGGAAATAAAGGGATCAAAATCCCAAAGTCACAGCTACATGGAGTTAATTTTCAGCCACACAGACTCAGAAATCCACAGCGCTAAAATGTTAAAAAGTATCAAATATCTCTGGCCATTATAACATCTCAATTGCAATCCTATTATATTCATAATTATAACATAATAGGATCCTAACTCTAATACAAGAAAATTGTCATAAGTTTTAGTTTATAACATGTTCTTTTTTTCTGGTGTAAGGGGATGGGCAGGAATAAAAAAGATGCGTTGGCTTTATAGCTCTTTATTGCAATAAAACTAAATTATTGTAAAAGTCTTAGTGATTATCAGCTTAAAATTGCACATCTACATCTTTACCTTTTAGTAAACATAACAAAAATATTCTACACTATAATGGTTAATCTCGATTATAAACGTGACTGCGTTAAGAGAGGCTCTGGAGATTAGTAACAGGGTATGCCTGTGGAGAGGTTTCCAGAGATGTCTTGCACGTAGGACAGCAAACTCAAGGTGGAAAATTCACCCTGATTATGGGTGACACCACCCAATAGGCTTACAGCTCAGATGGAAAAAAAAAAGAAGGGGGAAGAAGGAAGAATTTGGCCTGCACGGACAAACTCGAATCTGCTTGAGCAGGTGCAAATTTGGATGCTGCCATCACCAGTGTATATCTGACTCCAGCATCTTCAGCCTTTCAGTAAAGTAGACTAATACTAATGACTTCAGGGGGCTTCTAGGCCTTTAACTCATAACGGGCACATATACTTGTTACCTTCTTTTCTGAAGCTTCCAGGCTTTTGGCCAGAGCAGTGCAGAGGGCCAATTAGGATTTTGCAGCCTCTGAAACTCCTGTCATAATTTTATAAATCCGCTTTCATATGTATATGTAAAACCTCATTTGTGCTTATTAATGATTATAAAATTATTAGAAAATTTAAGGCAATTATCTAACTTCTACATGGGTTTGTCGACATCTTGTGTATTCCAAAAATGAAACAAGTTAAAATTAATGGTAAAAATAAATAGGAAGGGCTGGGGATTTAGCTCAGTGATTAGAGTGCTTGCCTTGCAAGCACAAGGGCCTGAGTTCAATCCCCGGCACCACAAAAAAGAAAAAAAAAAAATAAAAAAAATAAATAAATAAATAAATAGGAAAAGTAAGAATGTATCATTTTTATATTTCTAAGATTATCACAAAATAGTAACTATACTGACATTTATATTGATTATATTAAATTGAATGATAAATACATATATATCCTAAATGAATTTTTATAAGAATTTTAATTTGTTATAAAATTTAGAGCAACAAAGCAGGAACTTAGGTGAGGAAATACATTTTTAAATATCAATAGGTTGCCATGCTTTTATGATCTTGACTTTGAATGTTTATATCTCACATTCAATTCCTTAGGTAAAATACCAAGAACTCTTTAGTTGAAAAGGCAAGATGAATGTAAAATTAGAATTGAGGGAACTAAAATTACATATTTTCTTTAGAGTTTCCAATTAGTAATTTTTCAATCTAAAATATACAAATCAAATTTACATTGCATTCTGGTGCCCTAAAATTTTAATTATCTCAGTATGTTTGTAAATGGAATATTTTATTTCAACCATAATTAAGTTGAGAGCATCCTTTTTAAAAATCACTACTTTCAAATATCTTTATTCAAAATTATTTGAAATAACCTAATTTGAAATTTTAAGGTTAGTATTAAAGCTTCTCAAAGGCTATTATTTTACTTTACAAGTGGAGTTAATGTTGATATTTTTCTTTAATTATTTGGATCTTCTTTGTAATGATACTAATTTTCAGCTTTAGAGTAAGACACACTGTGTTTGTTGAAGGTAGTAGTAAGCAGTCTGGCGTGTTTATGATCACATCAATATTAGGATTCCAGAGTGGGAAAAGGGCAATTATCCAGGCCAACTTCTACTTTTTTCCTTTTTTGGTGCGAGGGATTGAACTCACTCACGGCCTTGTGCTGGGTAGGCAAGCACTCTACCCACTGAGATAAATCCTTAGCCACTTCTACATTTTTTAGATAAAAGGATACAGACAAAATTTTTATCTAAGAGCCAATTCTGGGTATACTTTAGAGAACTTCTGCTTTGCTTTATGGGTTCCTAAGTCTTTTTTGTATTTCACATATTTCCTGAATACTGAGTTTAATTCAAGACACTGTTCTTATTTATGAATTTGTTCTCATCTTTCCTCTTGGCGAAACGAAACTTTTTATTATCTCTGCCTCTTTCTGAGTTTTTCCTAAATGCTAGCACAACTACAAAGTAGTTTCTGCCTTATCTTTATATCAATGAAAATATTTTTGATATAAATTAAAATATGAAGGATTTTCTTGAAGAAGGAACAAAAACCCATGGAGAATAAAGGAGAAAAGTTAAAAAAAAAAGAAAAGTGCAGTGGTAGAAAAGTCCATGACCTAAGTCTCAGTATCTTCTCGAGAAAACAGAGTGGATTAATTTCCTACCAAGGTCTTTAAACATCTAAATCGCTATGAATCAGTTTCCTAGTCTCTCAACATTGTTTGTGTCTGTAATGTTTGGAAGGACAACTCTGCCGTGAGGTTATGGGAGAGGCAGTGAGACTATTTGTACTTAGTACTTAGCAGATGTGAAGAAATAAAGTGGACGACTTATTAACAGTCTTGACATGAAAAATACTGCTAAGCAAAACAAGCCATCATCAAAAATTTAAATATTTCGTGTTTTCTTCTGTATGAGAAACCTAAAATTTAGGTAAATTAATGATTAAAATAAAGGGCAATGATAGACAAATAGAAGATAGAGTCTTGGAGACAGGGACTCCATCAAGATGAGGGAGTAAAGGGTTGAGAGTAAACAAGATGTGTTCTACACAGACCCAGTTTGACACAATGAACATCACTATTCGGTGATTTGAACATGCACTAACCAAAAACTCAATAATAAGTGCATTCCCTGACTATGTTCTAAATGTCTTATATCTACTGGTTCAGTCTTTGTAACAACGCTATTAGATTGGTAAAAAGAGCACATAGACAGGATATAGTTTACATTTCATTTAATTTTATTCAGCTCTTAAAGTTTTGAGTGAACAGTGTCAATTATACTTACTTAAAGGGTTATCTTCAAACATATGATAGTAAAAAATGCATAATTATATTCAAAGCATCAAAATTAGAAATAAAAAATATGGATCATGTGTAAATTAACTACATTGAAATTTCCCAAGTTAATGCATGCTTTAGATATTTGTTATTAAAGATACTCATATTTTTTCAATAATATCCAAAATATACTCTTAATCCTGGAATGGGAATTTTTCTGATAACCATGCTTAGTTACATATAATATTACTTTGATTTACTTGCCAGAATAAGCTGCAAACAAATATTTTATTTTTACTATGTGTGATACCACCACATAATCCAGAGATTTTGTGTTGCTGAAAGAATAAAAGTGAGTTTGTTTGCTTGCTTTTCTCCATATTGATTTTCTTAAATTTCTCTCAAATAACTAAGATGATAAAATCAGTAGAGTCTCACTTCACACTCAATACAATAGATACACTTGCAGCTTTGGATTTTTCCAGTCTTATTTACTCTGGGCCTTGAAATCACTGAAACAATTGATTTAAACTTCAATAAAGACAGTTAAGAAGAGTTTCATATGCTAAATTACTATTAAAATCAAACCTAAATATAATTTTAAAGGAAGGAAGTAAAAAAAGTTTAAAGAGAAAGTGAAATATGGTTGAATGAGTGTTAGAAAAGGGAAAAGACAAGATGAATCTGGAACAACTTTTTACTTAGATGGCCAAACTTTGCAAAATTCATCAGGAGTCCATCAAAAAGAAATAGGAGCATGTTGCTTGGAATATTGTTTCCCATTCTTTGATTTTTAGTCTGTGAAAGTCTTTTTGGACTGAATGTATTTCTTGTGTACAGTATACCACTGGGTTTTGGTTTTTGATGAACTAATCCATGTGCTGGATTAGTACTCTAATGAATTTATAGCCAAGGTCAAGCCTAGTGGGAAGATGTGGGTCACTGTAGGCATGGCCTGGAAGGGTATACATCCCTGATCTTCGGATGTCTTGCTGCTTCCTTCTACCATGCTATGGACTGTTTCTTCTTTGCCATGCCCCTCTGCCATGTTGACCTGCTTGGAGCCAGACATTTATGGACTGAAATCCCTACAAACTGTGGGCCATAATAAACCTCTTTTCCTTTAACTTGTGACTGTCGAGTATTTTGCATCAGCATAAGAGTCCCTAAAACACCATATTTGAAGTGTTTTCTGCTATTATTTTTGTAAACAGATTTTCAATGCCATTCATTCTGTCTTTTGATTTTTCACTAATTCCTACTAATCTTAGATACACCTTCTCATAATTTTGCAGCTGTTTGATTCACTTTCTATGGCCTCTTGCTGTTTCTAAAGTAACTATGAGTACATGGCCCCCTGTATCAGCCCTGTGATCCAGTTCTGATGCTCTCTGCTTACACTGATCACTTGTGCTGCCGAACTTTCAATCTTTTATCTTCTGGATTTCTGTTGGACACCTTTTCACAAACTCTAAATCTTTGCTAAACTGGCATTTGCTTTCCAGTGATTCGTTCTAGACATGATGAACTGGAGGTCTTTGACTATGCCTCAAGATCTGACTGCTTACATCACTTTGGAAAGGTCGGGGGGAAAATGTGATTGCCCAGCATTCGATTTTCGGGAAATGAGTGGCAGTGATGTTGATGACACAAAGAAAAAATGTGTATTAGCATACAATAAAAACCAACTAGCAGCAAGAACTATGGCACCATTGGCAACAGCAATGAAATCAGCAACAAAAGAGTCAGACAAACTGAATACTGCAATGATATAGGTATGAAGACAAACCAAATGTTGACCTACAGTGATTATCTAGTAAATGCAACCACTATACTACTGTTAGCAATAGAATTCAATAATTATAACAAAGAGCATGCTAAATGTGTAAAGATTATTAAGCTGTGGAATAATAGTTACAAAAATGAAGGGGAAGGGAATGGGGAAAATAAGTCATGTAAAATTTGAAAATAAAGAAATGGAAGATGAGAAGGAAGAGAGAAACATAAGACAAAGGATTTAATTAAGGAGTAAAAGAAAATTAATAGAATTAGATAAGATTAACAGAACAAGCAAGAAAAATATATAAAAGCAAAAAAGAGAAAAAAGAGAATTAAAAACGAAGACCCCAGAAAAACCAACAAAGAAAAAGAAAAGTGAGTCCCCAAATTCCTCCATGTATTTTGTGAGTGGTTTCTTTTCAGCATCTGCAGTGTTGAAGTCAACGAGATATGGGAAAGGGATAGTGAGTCAGTACAAAGTCAAGTTTTGTATCTATATTCACATTTTTGCATGTGAATGCTGAGTCTTACCTCATTTTTCCTCCTGGGCGTGGTCAGTCAGTGGTGTGGGCCTAAGCCTAAATACACTCCAGCTACCACAGTTTCCATGTCCCCATGCAAAGCCCAAGTCATCGCTTTCTCTGCCTAGCTTTTCATCCCATGGGATTGTGAGGTGCCCCCCTCCTCCAGAGGCCCCTCTGTCTACACACCCCAAGCAGTGGCAACCATCCAAGCCGAGGCAAGGTCCTGATCACATTGGGAACCATGAAAAGCAAACAAACCACTGAGATACAGACTGAATGTATGCTGTGGCTCCCTGAGGTCAAGTAGTTCACTGGAATTAATGCCCACACTTTCAGATCCAGCCCTCTCCCAAATCCACACACGATCAGTCTGTACGCTCATCACAGAGGGTGGGACCCATGTCTGTCTTGGCCTAAATTTAAACTTCCCATCTCTGCCTGGTCACGCCCTCCCTATGACTGTCTATTGTGCATTCTCCCACCCCGCACTGGACTAGGGTGATCCTAGAAACCCTCTAGTGTACTTGTTCTATGGCTCTTGATTCCTGAAGTAGCTCAGTCTTTAACATCTTCCCCAAATGACTGCTGATTAAACACTCAAAGTATGGCAGTATAACCGGTACTGCACTGGATTTCTTCTCCAACTCTTAGAATATGGGACACTATTTCACTTATTCTAGTTCACTTTTAGATGTTTTTGACAATCACAAATTATCTTCACTCAGATTATGGAAATACCTTAAAGAGGCTTTAGTATTTCCTGCTTTTGATACTCTTACAAATCTAATATTCTCTACTAATATAACAATACATTTTACAAATAATTATTTTCTCAGTATATGATGGCTTAATATCTATTAATTTATAAATTTGTATTAAATATGTACTCTCTCAGCAGTTATTTTCTTTTTGATTTCTTATTAATATAAATTATATCCCTTTAAACACAGAGAGAGTTTTATTTCCAGCCTTCAAAAATCATATGTAAGTAATTGTTTTCTGTTAGCCTAGTTACACTAGCTAATGTTGGGAGAAACTCCTCTACAGGTCTTTTGGACTCATATACATCTTTCTGCTTATATTGCCAATCCAGAATCTTGATAGTTTTCTCACAATTATTTTGCAAAATGTAACTTGGATACAGTATAATGTCCTTTTTATGACAATGAAGTAGACTTGCTTATCACTTACTATAAAAACAGTAGATTTCTGAATTTAAGTGCTCTTCACGTAACCACTTACATGCACAACACACATATGGGCCACCTGCAACATCTCTTAAGCTCCAAAATGGGTGTTCAAGGGAAGCAAAAGAGATGCATTTGTTGTTGTACAGCTGGCTGTACTGGAGTGATGAAACTCTTTGTCGTTCATGCTGTTCTGTGTGCTTTCCCAGAATGCTTAAAGCAATAGCAGGCTAACTTACTGTTAGCACAGTAGTATAAAAAATCAAGCCTCAGACTGACTAATACCTTCAATAATTTTTAAGACTGGTGGTAACTGGAGAATATTTTTCTTTACTGATATTAGTTGGAATGCCTCATTAAATATGATTTTAGTTCTTTTTTGATACACACACAAAATTCATATTATACTTTTTCACTCTTCATTTTTGATTGTTCTTTACTCTGAATGTATATGAACTACACCAGTTGTTTTTCAGTATCTGTGACATAAATCATACATTCCATTATTCTAGAACATTTAATATAATAAATTATATTAAACTAATTCCTAATAGTGAAGCATTCTTGCATTTGTGAAATAAATTTCACTTTGTCTGATGCATTACTTTTAAATGTGCTGTTGGATTCTGTTTGCTAATATTTTACTCAAGTTTGTTGCATAGGTATTCATGAGTGAAATAGGTCTTTAGTTTATTTTTAGCACAATCATTATCAGACTATTGTTTTGAAAGCAGAGAAAACCATTTCTTAAGAAGCAGAAAGATATTTCAGAGCTTTATAGAATATAGTGACTAAAAGTTAAGAAAATAAAATTTGCAGAGAAAATTCTGACTGAAATGATAGTGATAATTTGAAATATGTTTAGCCTAACTGCATAATTTTTGATTCCCTGCTCAGGAATTTTTACTTAAGAAGAATATCAATATTCCTAATTTTTTAGAAAAATATGTTTTTAAATTACTTTCTTAGCTCACCCTGACATCAAAGATAAAATACTTTAAATTATTTCTCCATAGGAGAAGAAAACTAAGACATCAACATAGGATTCTATACGATTTAATGTCATTGTATTTAAGCCCAAACCATTTTGCCAGAGTCCCAAAATTGAAGTACGAATAGATGGTACACTCTAATTTTACAAAAGCTGCATACATTTATTCATTTATTTGGGTTTTTTAATCAGGCTTTCTCCAGATTTAAAAAAAAAAAAAGCGTGCTACAGCTATAGACTCTTTCATAACTGCCAGTTTTCTCTCTCTCTCTCTCTTACTCTGGCTGCTGCTGCTCTCCTGATGCATTTTACATCACTTTTTCTTTCAGTCCTTCACACCTTGTCATTGCAGTTCATGGTTCCTCATCAAGAGTCGCCTGTATTTTTCATTCTTTCTGAACAGATCTTTGGACTTCATACTCTACCACCATCCAGAGTCTCATATTTTTTTTTTTTTTTTTTTTTTTTTTTTGGTGCTGGGGTTTGAACTCAGGGACTTGCGCTTGCTAGGCAAGCGCTCTAACGGCCGAGCTAAATCTGCTCCCCTGCTAGAACCTTTCCTGTAAGTACTGTTCATTGTCAAAATCTATGCTTTTATAAGCCGCTGAGTCCCTTCCTGAAATTGTCAGCACCTGTGTCCATGCCCTCAAACTAAATAATCTGCAACTGCTCTGTACTGAAGTCATCATTAGTTTTCTCTTTCATTTCCTGGACATGTTAATACTTACTTTAATCTCATACTTTTTAATAATACTTCAATCAAAATTCTTGATAGAATTTTGGTAGTGCTTTCACTACCTTAGCCTTTGATTTTCTTGGCTTCCTTTACTTTAATATCTTTTCCTCCTCCCGACTCTTTAACATACTAGCTTTCTAAACTGTACCTACATTCATGTCCTTGGCGAATTCAAATTCAAGTATGTTGTTCTCAGTGTATGGCTTTATTCTGCCTTTTGATGATAATTCCAAAGTGCTTCAGTCTCTTAGGAGCTACAGAGAATGAGTACTCTCAAAGTTTCTTTATCTTAACCCATGCCTGGCCTCCTGTTCTTTTCTCCCCCTGCCTGGTTTATTTTTCACCGTTGATTTTTATTACATTTTTGCATACACAATCAACCTGCCTTCTCTCACATTATTTAATATCGGCCTAGAAGCATCCCACTCTGGTTAAATCCTACTTACTACCTGTTCTATATCTTACCTCAATTACTTAATATAGCTGGGAGGGGGCACAGAATGAAACTGTGTGGTCTCATTTCTAATTCAGGATTGCTTACCTTAATTGGGCTATTAATGTTGCCTGGCAATCCTACGTTATTTCCTTAGTTCTTTTACTTTCCCACTTTTCTAGATGATTTTTTTCACACCTAGTCTTTACAGGAATACTTAACACCCATCTACCTTCCTCAGTGTCAGCTGATAACCTAGTTTCTTATTTTATTGAGAAAAGAAATTGAATTTTTAAATACCCTCAGGAGCATGTAGATCTGCCTACATATATACGTGTCTATTCTGTCTTTCTTTTAGTTATTGTGGGTGAATAGATTCCATAGATAGACACAACCTGTCTCTTCTCTTGTGAACTAAGTCCCGTCTGTGTCCTCAATTATGTTGCCTCAGTGCTTCTGCATTTGCTCCTGTCCAATCAGTTTCTTCCTTTCTTCTTGAATGATTTTATCATAATTCAATTACAATGTATCATTAGTTATTTCTAAAGAAATTTCTTAACATTTTATTCACCCCCAGCTACCCATCATTTTATTCTTACCACTTAATAGCTAAAGCCCTAATATAATTTTTATTCTCCAGGTGATTATTTTCTTTCCCTTATTTTATTAGTGTATTCAAAACAGGATTTTGTCCTCATCAATGCAATAAAGCAAGTTCATCACGAAAACCACTTTTCTAAATTAAAAACTTCTCCTGTGTCAGTGGTATTTGGCAGTCTTATTACTTCAGTGCTAAGGGTTGGACCCAGTCTCCCAACATGCAAAGCACCTGTTCCGACAGCTCGGCACCACCATCAACATAGTACCGACAGTCTTACTCATTCCATTTTCCGAAATCTTTTTCTTGATTTGGCTTCCATAAGAGTTTTTGGTATGTGTCAACATATGCTCATGTTTAGAAAGTTGAAATTAAATTTAATATTTCTCGAGTCTGTATTCTTATATATTTTCACAGGTGTACATATAGGCTGGTTTTGTTTCTACCACACTTGCTGCTGCTGCTCAGTTTTTTGTTTGTTTGTTTGTTTTGTTTTGTTTTGTTTTTTGCTGGTTTTACCTCATATCCTCCCTAATCACAGGAATTAAATTCTTTTCCATCTAAACTTATACATTAGCTGATCTCATTTAATCTAATCTACCTTTCCTATCAGTCAGGATTCCAATGAGGCAGAATTAAAGACACAGAACCACAATAAGTTAAGAAAATGGTTTGTCCCATCAGCTGTTCCTATAATTTTCCAAATCACAGTTAATGAAAAATCTATACTTTCCATTGCTAAGACCAAAATATCTGAAGTATTCATTGACTCTTGTCAGTTTCTCATTTCTTAAATTCCATCCAGTAACAGATTTTATGATTTCTACCTTCACATTCTCTTCAGAATGTGAGCGCATGTCTTCACCTCCACAAGTACCATCCTGGAATGAGCTGCTGTCATCCAGGCCCGGAACATTGTGTACCTCAGTCATGACGTGGCGGTATGAATTCTTTTTTCTCAGCAGTGATGTGATATTTTTAACATATCTGTCTGATCATGACATCCTATGCTCAAAATATTCCAATAGTTTTCCTACATTATTTCTAAAATGTAGCACCCTTGCTTTGGTATATAAGGCTAAGTTATACCATATTTCATTTCTTCCTCTAAAATTTTCTACTTTTGTGTATGCTTCTTTTACCAGCCTAATTTAAGTCAAAGTCTTACCAACTGAATGAGTCCCTATAGGGCAGGAAAATTAAAAAATCTTAACTATTGCAGTCTTTGTCTTTTATCCATTCCTATTGTTCAGGGCGAGAAAACACACGGTGATACCATAAATTAGAGCTGGAATGTTGGACACGTGTAATCAATAGGCATGAATTAAGCATATCTATGCCCACTTAAAATGTATTTATAACATACGTAATATTACTTCTAAATTACATACCTTCTGAAAGAATGATTTCATATTTGAAGATTGATAATACAGATGTCTATTTATGAAAGTATAATTATTGAGATGTACAGTAAATTTTAACAAAAATAAACTTGAAATATTTTTTACTGAAACATTAATAGTTCTTTACAAATACTAAAAAGATTGAAAATAGACATTGATCTTTGTTCAAACATATAAATTGAATTATATATGAAAACTAAAAAGAAATAATTCTGTATTCATAATGATTTGATCTTGTTCTTTGTCTAAAAATGCAAATATTATTATTCAGTTACCTAAAGATAGGTAATTATCTTTGAGAAGGTAAAATAAAATCAAGAAAGTTCAATGCACTATGGTCCGATAGTATGCACGGGATGATTTCAATTCCCTTACATTTACTTAAGTATCCTTTATGGGCTAGTATGTGGTCTATTTTGGAAAACGACCCGTGTGCGGCTGAGAAGAATGTGTATTCTGTTGCTGTAGGGTGAAACAGTCTGTAGACATCTGCTAAGTCCATTTGTTCGCAGAGATGATTCAGTTCTGATATTTCTTTGTTAATTTTCTGTCTAGTTGATCTGTCTCTTTGTGAGAGTGGGGTGTTGAAGTCT
>PVJO010004146.1:0-112667 GCA_004026905.1 Hystrix cristata
GAGCTGCTAACCCAGCCTCCGCGGGCCCCAGCAGAGTGTCCTCGAAGCTACAGTCCTGTGCCCCGGGCAGGCTGATCACCTCAGAGTAGGTCCCAAGGCTTCTGTTAGGTGGAGCAGATGAGAGGGATGAGAGCTGACTGGATCGCAGGGGAAGGGGCCCTCTGCCGGCACAGCTGGTCACAGCAGGAGGGTGGGGCCGCCCTGTTCAGGAAACCAACCGCACCCACGCAAACCCACCCCGAGACTTTCTGCAGAGTGGCCCGCAGAGGGCTGACAGAGACCGGAGAGACGAACACTGGACGTCACCCGTGACCTTGGCATCAACATTTGCAGTTGTGGAATGTAGCGTATTGTTACTGTCAAATTTCCTCAAGCTCCAGGTTACTCAGACCTCAAAATGATTAAAGATTAGAAACGTCAATATGGATATGATCAAATTATATGCATCGAGACTCAGCATTTTGTAAATATTAATAGGTACTAACAATAAAAGAAAACAGAGGAAAATACAAAAATTAGAACACAATAATAGAAAGTCTCATAGTTTTGGCTGTCAGGCCAGGAATGAAAAAACCCAAGAAGGTTGTGCAGTCATTTTCCAGGGGCCTTTGTGTGTAAAGAGGGGTAATTAGGCACATAAGGAAGCTCCTGCAAGGCAGCACCCCTGAGGACAGCGAGTCTGGATGTCAGTGCTGCTGTGACTCCCCTTTGGAAACTGTCGCGATCAGTGATTCCAGGGGCTTCTCTATCCCAGAACTTCATACTGTGAAATGTCCTGCACCATCAAACAAACGGCCCGCGCTTAATGAACTCAGTTTTTATCAGAAAAGGGGCTGACAGGATGTCAGCGATGCAGGAGGAAAGGGCTCACTGCGACTCGGTGACAGTAAAGAGAAAGGAGAGGAAGTTTCAGAGGAAATGCAGGTGGCAGAGCAGAAGGACCGCGTCCCATCGTCCCTTGCCTTGAGACACCTTGCGGGGCAGGAGGCCGAGCTCGCCCCCGGCTGGCGTCCCCTCTGCTGCCCGTGCTGCCTCCTCACCCAACACCCATGGATACATGGCAGCCTGGGACCACGACTCACTCATTATGTAACCCATACTCCACCTCTGGTTTTAAAAGTCATCTGCCACGTGGCCACGCTGTTCCTATCTCTGCAAACACAACAAGATCCTTGACCTCGAGGCCCAAAGCCTGGGGGTGGACCTGCTGGATTTACCAACCCTCTGGGCAGGGCAGGGGGCTCTGGCGGGTGCAGTGCAGGTGCGGCTGCAGAGCTCTGGGATCTGCACGCTGCTGTGTAGACGCAGCCCTGCTAAGACCCTGGGGGCCTGGGAGCTGGGGAGTCCGAGCACGGCCAAGGCCAGGGGTAGGAGCTGGCTGCCGGTGTGCTCACTGCCACCCAGCTGCTTCCCCTTCCACTGGGGCTGCACCCTTCCTCCCTGGGGACGGTCTGGGTGTCTAATCCTCCTCCACCTGTTCTTCTCTAACATAAATGGAAAGTGATGGGTCGGTACCTTCCCTCCTCACGAAAATGTCGTTCGTATTCAACAAGTATCTCCTGGGATCAAACTCCTCTTGCCGTAAGAGCCACGATCTACAACAAGCGTGGGAAACACAAAGATTATGTTGTTTTAGGTCAAAAATAACTTTCTATTTGTTCTAGACATATGTACGTGCAGCACCCAACTGCTGGCTGCCGGAACAGAGCACCGACTCTTCGTTTTCATCTGGTCGACACTGCAGTGTGGGGCTGCACGGCAGGAGGAGTCTCTTCAGCTTCTCTGGAACTCCAGACTCAATTTTCAGTTTGCACTTCTGACCTCACAGTAGTCCTTTTGAGTGTTAGAAAAAACCAGTTACTGGACTAAGTGTTGTGAAATAAACAACTGTGTTGCTGAAGTACACCACTAGGTGGCCGCCTGAGGAGACCAACTACATGGCTTGCTCGGCACTGGCCACTTGGGGACTCCACAGCTGTTACCTTTCTTCTAAAGATGACGAACACATCCTGTGGACATCTCTAAATTACAAGTCTAGTTTCACATTATAAAATTGTGACTTTCTGGATCTATACGATGTATTCTTTACATTAAGCAGTTTTCAGATTATGATTTAAAGAATGTATAGATTGAGCATGATATTCACTTTAAAAAGATTAATGCCAGTTTTTTTAAATAATTAGCTTCTTGTGTTTCTGATATTAAGCAATTCCTGCACATTTGATGTACACAGTCCTATTATGGTACTGAACTTTCACACCAGCTATACTTGCATTTATCAAATATATTTGATGTACACTTCTACATTTGGGAAAAATCTCAAAATGTTAGTGCCCTATACAATAAGGAAATAATTAGCCATTTATTATATAGAGAAAGGGAGAAGAAGGGAAAGTTATTTCACCAGTCCCTAATTTTGAAATATCTTTAAAATTCTCTCACATCTATTTATTCCTATCTATACTTTCCTCTGGGGAAGGTTTATTGACTACGATACATTGGAGACTGCATAAATGACTTTTTAAAAATATAAAAACTTGAATTTGTTTGCAACGAGACTGTCAAGGGAAAGGAAAAATACTAATTAGAAATGAAGTGAAAATATGCAATTACTTAAGGCAGTAACCCTCCATTCACCACAGTTACAGGAAGTAGTCTTCAAGGGGATAAGCTTGCAGTCATAGCTCGGAGCTAAATGGGCTTGGGGGTTAAATGGACTGTTTCTCCAATTTGCAGTAACAATCCAGTGTCTTTGATAGGATTCATATTTGTTTTGGGTAATGTTCAGAAGGCCCAGGGCAAGAGTCTGGACAGGGATCTGCGGCCCACGCTCTCCTTATCCCAGGCCTGCCCTGCCCTATGACAACCTGTTGTTTCCGAGTCGGGGGGGCATCTGCAGGTGGAAGACGGACCCCGGGGGAGGCCAGGTGGACCTTGCATGGGCTTTGGCCACTTGGACAGGAAGTTCTGGGACAGTTACCAAAAATGTGGTCTAGGAGTGCGTGTCTCCCAGATCCTCAGGACTCCTTGCCTTAGGGAGGATGTCTGCGACATCGCTGCAGGTCAGGTCAAGGGCAGGACTAGCTAGTGCCTGGCCTGGAATAGCCCCTCAGTAAATATTTACAAAATACTCAGTGAAAGTGAAGACACTAGACACTGGGCTTCAGCACTTAAATGTATTATTTCATCTTATGAGAACTCCATGCAGTAGGAGATATTATATCCATTTTACAGATGTAAACACTTTGGCCAATTCTAAAAGCAAACAGAAAAGAAGTATTATTTGTATTTTTATTGTTATTTTAAAAATCTTTACAGCTCTTCCTTGTTTAATAACCTACCCAATGACTGCTCGGACTTACCACTGAAGTGTACTGTTTGGACTTGCAACCCGCCACTTGGACTTATGACCTGTTTTTTTTTTTTTTCTGTACATTTTGTTGATAGAGCCTCAATATCTTTTTGTTGTACAACGCAGTGTTTACTGTAATTTTTGATTGTGCTTTACACTACAGTAATGTAGTTTTATACATTATAGCACTAGCATGTAAGTTATGCAAATAAAAGCAAGTCATCAAGTTGGACTTTCCTTTGACCATTTCTTTGTTCTATACATTGTAATGTACATACTATATACAATTCCTCATTTAGCGACCTAGTTGCAGGAACTGGACTTGGTTGTTAAGACCTGCCTCCTTGTGTTTCAGCACTTCTCTAATACAAGGCTATTTCCTGCTGTTTTAACTGTTTGGTGCGATTTTTTTACACCCACCTCTTCCCAAATTCCTTTTCTCTTCCTGAGCCCTAAGAAACCGCTAGTCTACTTTATATCTTCAGAGATTTGCCTTTTCTAGACGTTTCATGTGCATGAGATCATAGTGGGGTTCTTTATGCTTATCCATTTATCAGGTGCCAGACCTTTGGCCTCCCCCACCTTCTGGCTGTCATGAATAGTGGCGTATGAATATCTGAGTACATACTTCTGTAGGGACTTCTGTACCCCTTGCCCTTCTGGGGTAACTAGGAGAGGGATTTGTGGGCCACACAGTTAACTCCACAAGCTTTCGAGGGACTGCAAGGCTGATCTGACAGAGCAGCCCTGTGGACCGTCTACACTCCCACCAGTAAAGCGTAAAGCTTCCAGCTGTCCACCTCCTCCTTGCCAGTACTTATCCCTATTTGCAAATAGCCTCTTGATAATTTCCAAACGGTTGTTTTGTAAGCTTTTTGTTCGACACCCACCTCTTTTGTGTCTTTTATAAAAATTATGAACTTAAAAAATAAATCCGGGGGCTGGGGATTTAACTCAGTGACTAAAGTGCCTACCTTGCAAGCGCAAGGCCCTGAGTTCGATCCCCAGCACCAAAAAAAAAAAAAAAAAAAAAAAAGAAATTCTTATTATATGGCTATTAGAATCTTAAATGGAAAACAGTCCTGTTATTCTGTAAGTGAAAATATGATACAGTAATTAGTTCCAGTTCCAAAAGTTACAGTTGCTCCAACCCCAATGAAGTCACTTACACTGATGTTCAAATGGAAAATACCCATCGTGTCCAGAATTTCTGAGTAGAAATGAGTCATCCAGTGGTACAGGTGGCACGCAGAAGTACGAATATATGCTTGCGTTTATTCCAAACCAAGGAAATACTACAGTTGCTCTGCACACTTGCCTAGCAACTCCAATGCCAACTCACAACACAGGGAAACGGAAATTATGTTGTGTGGTAAAAATACAAAAATGGGTGACTAGTGTAAGGTCCAACCAAAGGAAGCAGGAGCAGGGTACAGTTAAAATTCACCATGAAGGCAGCATGGCTTACATCAACAGGTACGTGTATATAGTGTATACGGGCAGGCCACAGATTTCTTTGAAGTCTAGAAAATTCCTGATTCAGCAGCTGTAGTGGTTACTTCCTCATCTTCAGAAATCCCTTCCAGCCCTAAAATCCTGTAAATGTTACTGTTTCTACCTTCAATATTAAGTACTTTAGGGGAAAATGAAATCACAGCCAACTCTCCTCCAATGCCAATAACTGCACTCAGGAAGCCATTCCTGAGAACAGGCCTTTCTCTGTTGCTTGCTTGTAGTCAGGGGCCTCCCTGTAACTTCCTCGGAGTTGGAGTTCAGGGAAGGGAGCCAGGGGCTGAGGGGCAGGCTGGATGACGGCGTAGTGGTGGACAGAGGACGACTGAGCACTGCGGGAGGCAGCGGCAGCAGCACAAGCCCTGCAGACAGAGCCTTCTTCCCATGCTTGTTTTTTGGGGCTAGCACCCCAGGAGCGGAGGCACCTCTGACATCTCCTTTTGCCTGCATTCTCTTCCCTGCTAACGCGGGCACTCAGTGCTGCTGTCTGCGACAGCCAGTGGATAGTCTGAAGAGCAAATCTGAGCAGCATCTTAGCAGACACGTTTTAGTCAATGTGCATCCTGAGTAAGTTTATATATACAATTTATGTAATAGATATACATATCACAAATACATTTGTATACACAGACACATTATATCTATTACCGGGGACTGAACCCGGGGCCTTTGCACTGAGCTACATCTCGCTTTCATTTCCTGAGCCAGGGTCTCACTAAGTCATTAAGTTGCCTGGGCTGGGCTTGTATTTGTGATCCCCCTGCCTCAGCCTCCGGAGTAGCCAGAGTTACAGGTGTGTGGCACTCAGCCTGGCTATTAGTTATCATAATCAAGAAACAGGATGCAAGCACGGTGCACAGTAAGTGGGAGCAAGCTATACACATGGAAGAGGAAGAGATACCTTTGCTCAGCTCTAGGCAAATCAATTTGAAAATTCAGATGAAATGGGTGGTCCTGATCCCAGACAAGACATGAAAACTGAGCAGCCCAATTACCACAGACTACAACGAGAAACTGTCAAAACCAATTTAACAAGTACCAACCAAAACAAGAGTTTCACTGAAATTATAAGAACAGGAAATTCCAAAACTATTTAAAATGTTCCAGGGCATAGAAATCAGGAGTTTCTAAATGCACCAACATAAAACTAATACAAATCTTCTCAAACATAATGTGTGCGTACACACACACATACACACAGAGGCTAATTTCACTGGCAAGCACAAAAGCAAGTATCTCAAACAAAGTAGGAAACACAATCTAGCAATACATTAAAAAAATACATACGGCCAAATAGAGTTTATTTCAGGAATGCAAAGGTGACGATGGTTTAAAATTACAAAACATATTTATAAAATCCATCATACCAGAATCAGAGGAGAATCACTGGAATATCCCCATGGATGTTAAAAAGGCATGTGATAAAATTAGACATGCATTCTTAGAAACCTGGTTTAAAATAGGGATCAATGAATACTCAATATGATGATTAAACATATCTACCTAAACCTGGTTCATCTCGTCATAGGCAGTGTTATGTAACCTTTTTCTAGAAGTACTTAACTAGCAATTAAAGAAGACACAAATTGGTAGGCAACCTGCTTATCAAGGCTTAGAGATGACATGATTATGTCGCTGAAGAGCATTATTTCAAACTATAAGAAAGCCAAGTCAGGTGGCTGGGTAGAAAATTAACATTACAAATCATTAGCCTTTATGTATACTAAAATTAAGCTAAATAATACATGGAAAGGACTTTGCTAATCAGTGATAAAATGATGGAATTTTGTTAAGAATAAACTTTAAAAATGTGTGACATCTCTGTAAAGTAAAACACATCTGAAGGAAATAATAACAAAACCCCTTCTAAATAAATAGGCACTGTTTTAGAGAGGGCACCATGATTTAGAGAAAAGGCTTTCCTATAATGATGATATAAAATTTCCCTAAGTTAATCAACAAAATTAAAACTGCCCCCCCCCAAAAAGGTTGTGGGTCTCAGGTTGATTCTAAAGTTCAGATGTAAAAATAAGCAAGAATACTTACACATATTTTAAAGTGAGTGACTAAAACAACATAGCATAAAAGGTAGATTAACTGGAAAGAACAGAATTAGTCTAAAAACATACACAAATACTGTGGCAATTTACTACACAATAAACATTCAATCTCAAACTAATAAAGGATATTATTATTTAAAAAGTAGCTTTGGGAAAACTAGTCAGCTGGAAAAAAAAAAAACCCCTGAATTCAGGATAGATCACTGACTTAAAGGTAAAAAGTCAAGTAACAGAGATACTCAACTTTAAGCATTCATATTCCGATGTATTTCCTCTTGAAAAAAATGCATGTACAGTACAATCTGCACAATGATATACGGCATTTGCAGACCTACGGATACATCTGTACTGCACGCTGGTTTCTGGAGGGATACATAAGAAGGTGGCACTGGCACGTGCCTCTGAAAGGGAGCTAGGCTGGGGGTGTCAGGGTAGGGGGACTGACTTCCACTGTTTGAACCAGGAAGGTGTATTAAACAATAAAAAATAAGTAAAACATATGCCAGAAAATAAAACCAAAAACTACTGCCAATGGCATATTAGTAACAGGACCTAAAAGAAGATAAATCTGCTCCCTGCATTCTGTCAGACTATTCTACAGGGCCCCGAAGTGAGTACAATAACATGAAAAGGGAACTGACTGTGTTACTGTGTCTTACAGGACACGCTGCCCAGGAGGCAAGTCCTCGTCGGTCCTGAGGGAGTCTCACTCTGGAGTCAAGTGTAAACTATGTTTCCTTCCGAAGGGCTGAAGGAGAATATACCCGCTTTCACTTTCTCCTAGATGTATTACATCTGTATAGCCTGAATTTGTATTCGTACCACAATTCAACAAAAATAAAGAGCAACTTTGATTTAAAAAGTACCTCAAGGCAATAAAAAATCATTTTAATTTTTGATACATATTAAAACATTTTAGTCAGTTCTTCCTGACAGCATAACACAAGTACACGAGACCTCAAACATGCTTTAAAATGACATTCGGCGAAGTATTTAAATTTAATAAATAGCAATAATCACACACAAATACATTTTTGTACTCAATCATGAAGCTACTAAAACAGACAGCTAAAGAATAAATAGACAGGGATTGACAATGAAAAAAATAAACGGGTTTGCAATTCATTCTAATTAAAAAGGAGGGGGCAATCTGAATTACATCTTACTTTGCTCTTCTTCAAAACTACAGCATGACCCCCGCGAATAAAACATAATGAAAAAAATCACTCTTACAATAACACAGCTTTTAAATACAACAAATAAATATGAAACCGGCAAAGCAACTTTAAGTTGTAATACAAATACTCTCCAACCCCGAAAAAAGCTATGGAAATAGAGTCACTGTGGTAGCAAACAACAGTATTTAAAGGGAGAGTGCGTGTGCACTGCACTCATCTGAGACCAACACGACTTTAGTGCAAATCTGTAGGGTCCGATGCAAGCATAACCCTGTCATGTTAGGGAAAGACGTTACCAGCTGGAACTCACCATGTACAGTTTTTGTACATTTTTTATAAAGTTCAAGGTTTAATGCATAGTAGAATATCTTCATCTGGACTTAGTTCTGTCCCTAAATAGAGATGAAAACAGAAATGACTTGGAATTTCACCATTTGGTTTGTACCATATTAAGAGTATTAAAGTCAGTATTAGAAAATCTATAAAAGTTTTGTTTTTGCCGTTAATTTACCTAATGCTAGCTAAATTCACACCACTGTATGTCAAAGAAAAAGGTGAGTGTAAGGGGTTTTTTGTTCGTCGACAACCTTACCATCTAGTGTATTAACTTACAAGATGTGCTGGCAAAAGCATAAAAGGTTCGATGAAAAGGTACTTTCGTACAAACTTCTAACTTAAGATGGATAAGATGACAAGGGAGTTAGGCAGCCGTGTTTCCACCGTGAGCTACAGGACCAGGATAAAAACAATCGAGGGGAAGAACCTCAGCGAGCGGTGTGCATACAGAACGCGTTTGAGCTGCTAGGACAGTCACCTCGAGGTTCACAGTATGCAGGCGTTTGATTCGACCATGCAGGCTAACACAGTACGAAGAAGCACCCTCGTCTTCTCCTTTCGCGCTGCCCCTCGCGGAACGCGGCCGCACCGCCGCCGCGCGCCCTAGCACAGCAGCAGCGCCTCGTCGTCGCCCGGCTCGCCCCGGCGCGCGGCCTCCGCGTCCCGGCAGGCGGCGGGGACCCGGGCCGTGTGCACCACGCCGCAGCGCTCGCAGGGCCCGTCGCGGCCCGGCCTGGCCGCGGGGAGGGCGGTGCCGGGCGGCTCCCGGGGCCCGGGGCCCGGCTCGGGGCCCAGGTCGAGCAGCGGCCGGGCGCCGTCGGGGCCGTCGGCGGCGGGGATGAGCAGCTCCACGTCGTCGTCCTCGTCCCGCCCGGCCGCCCGCTCCAGCTGTCTCAGCGGGCTCTGGCTCTGCGGCGCCGGCCCCGAGCGCCCCAGCGTGAGCCGCACCCAGCGCAGCCCCCGCGTCACGCGGCTCAGCGCGCTGGAGAGCTGCTGCCGCGCGGGGCCGGCGGCCGGGGGCTCCGCGCGCGCCGCGTCCCTCGTGTGCGCCGGCTCGGCCTGGCCCCGCGCGGCCCCCGCCGCCTCCACGGCCGAGGCCGGGGCCACCTTCTGCGGCAGGGGCGCCGCCACGCCGCCCGCCGCGCCCGCCGCGTCCCTCCGCTCGGGCTCCGTGTCGGTGTCGTCGGACTCCGCGGAGAACAAACTCCTGCGCGCCTGGCCTCTCTCCGCCTCCCGGCCGGCGCCCTGGCTGGGGACCTCGTCGCCCTCCGCCGAGACCAGGGCCAAGGAGCCCGAGTGCCGTGACCTCGCGAAGCTGAGTATGCGATTCCAGATGCTCCTGGACCCGCCAGCCATCGGAAGCCTGATGGCCGCGAAGCCCAGCTGAGACCGCACGGCCAGCCGCAGGTTCTCCAGGACGGAGGCCTGCGGAGAGGAGAGCAGAGGACAGGAGGGTGGTCTCAGCAAAGCCGCGGGAGGCTGCCCGCCACTGCCCACGGCCAGCGCGGCTTCAGATTCTTGATGAATTTTTCTAGGCAACATACATGAGTTTCACGCAAAAATTCCAAAATTTTCAATCTGGCATAAATGGATTAACAAGGCTAAAACTTCTACTTGTATTTAACAGCGTTTATGGAGGATGAATTAAAAAAAATTAATAAAGTGAAAGACCTGTAGCAATATGACCCAGCAATTCTACTCTTAGACACAGACCCAGCAGAAATGTGTTCATATGAAAGACACACCCTCACTACGCACAACAGCCCCAAACAGATCCACAACAGAAATGGCAGATAAAGTGTGGTGTTCATACAACGGAATACTCTACAGCAATGAAAATAATCTACAAAAAGGGGTAAAATGTTGAGTGAAAGACGCGGGAGACAGAACATACTATGTAACACCGTTTATGCAAAGCGTACAACAAGCAAAATAATCTGTGCTAGCAGATGTCAGGAAAATTGTTATCCTTGGGAGTAGTGACTGGGGAGGTTAAGGGGAAAGTGTATTTCTGAGGTGTTAATGTTCTTTTTCTTGAGATGGGTACAAGCTATGGGTATTCGCCCTCCAATAGAGAATGTTTGTTTAATTCATTACAATAAAAGACATATTGCCATTCCTCAGAATAAAAAAAAAAATTCTCTGGCTCTAGGCTCACTCCACTATAGAACCTCATCTGTAATGTGAATCACTCACTGCTCCCCGGATCTACGATTGTCTTGATGCTTCATTATAGTCGATTTTCAGAGTGATATGTAATGTTCATCCTAACAGTTACTTTGTCTCAAGACCTCATACAATAATCCAATCCTAAAAGTAATACCAAAGGTAGAAAGTACAATTACTTGATGCTTCTAGAACTAGGAAGGCCAATCAGTCTCTGTATTTCACGAAGTGACCCAGTTTGAAAACTAGGCAATGGATGATTTTTAAACACAGAGCAAGTTAGACTTGATTGACAAGGTTGAAACTTTCCTAAACAAGCGAGAATTATACTTCAGAGTTTGGTCTCAAGAGTTCGTTGAATGAACGAACTACACTGTCACAAAGGAAGGAATTAACGTATTTGTAATATAGTTCAGAAAACAAAAATTAAGACTTGTTTATAACATTATACAAAAGTATAACTGCATTGCCCAAATTAAAAGAAAAATCTCTTCTTTTTCCCAGACAAATGCCATACTACTTTCTTTTTTGGTGATGAGGATCGAACTCAGGGACGATACTACTTGCAAATAATTGCACAGTATTTCAACAGTCCTTAGGCTCCACCTCGTGGTTATTAAGAGCACTGAAACGTGGTGGCAATTTAGCTCTCCGCAGGCGGGCATTTAGCACTCAGAGTGCACCATCTCCAGGAAACAAGGAGACGTCCACACAGGATCCTCCTTCAAATGACAAGCAGCCTCGCGGCCAGCCTCACCTCTGGCCTCTCTCCTTGAAGAGAAAAGGGCAGCGAGGAAGGCAGATGCGGTGGCTCAGCTCCCCGTCTCACAGGCCGTGTCCACACGGGCCTGCCCAGGGCGCTCCCAGTTCCGGGGCGTTTCAGAGGCACACGGTGCGGGCCGGTGAGGTGCAGGTGAGGGGCCTTGAGGGATCTGAATGGCGGCACACACAGACTTCTTCATCAGTTAAGAGCTACCTAACTATAAATTTAAGAAGCGGGTCACCACCATGATGAAACAATGCTAATTCTTCACAGATTTAGTACTCAAGTGGCAGAGCTGTGCCAGCACGAGGCCAGGGCATCCGGCAGCACACTTGTCGCCCCTCGAGAGTGCACGCCACCAGCACGGCTGGGCAAAGCTCTCCGCTTATTTAAGAGTCTGCTTCATTCGAAGGCTGCCCACTCAACATTAGATTCTACAGGGGCAATCTCATGGGTTTTTTAGGAGTGATTATACATGTCTTCAAGCTATGACACAGCAAACGTCTTCAGAAAATACTTCTATTTTAAGTAAGACGGTAAAGCACAGATTACTTTTCTTTTTAAAATCTGCTGCAAACATTTGATAATTTGTCAGCAAAAATCTCAAACTTGAGAGTTAAACCTTATTAAATGAAAACACCAAGCTCGTCACTCATGGACGTATTTCAGGTGTTGCTCAAGCAGAGCGCCCTCACAGGACTGAACTGGGACGCTAGCGAAGAGGAATGTGTAGAGTAGAGTCCCGTCTTCCTCGGAGCCCTTGTCCGCAGCTTGGCTCTACCGCTAAACCCTCTCCGTGTCCCGCCCCTCTGCCCCTGGACAGCGGACGCTGGCTCTGAGCCCCACCAGTGAGCCGAAGCCCGGGGGCTCACATCAGCTGGCCTCGGTGTCCGCAGGGGCTGGACACGGCACGGTCACACGCGCAGTCATCGTGACTGCCTGCCGGGACAGGGAGGCTCGGCAACGTCCCGCACGTTTGTCAACACGACGACGCTCTCAGCAGGCAGACCGGACTCTGCGCCCGTTCCCGCACGGCTTCCAGCCAGCCCCGCTAGTGACCTGTGCCAGCCGAGGGTGGTCCCGGCAGCCACCTGCCCGCGGGTCTGGGCTTGTGTGGGGCGCGGATGGTGGGGCGCGTGCAAAAGCTGGGTCTAAATTCCTACCTACAAGAACACCTCCCTCAGAGCAATGCCGACAAATAGAGAAGGCACAATGTGCGTTGTTTTTCCATTTTGCATGCAAAATTTCAAAGAATGGAAATTCTGAATTACAAATAACATCTAGAGAAATGTTTGAAAACTACAATTTCTCACCAAAGATTTCCTGAAAGACTCAAATAAGGTGACAGACTGTAATCAGAAATCTCATTTACCAAAAGTGAAATGTGTTCCGTTTAGAACAATTAAGTCACTGAGAAAGCAGTATTTACCAATTTTTAACTTTTAATACTAAGGAAAATTTTTATAAATGTTCCTGGACCCCTTCTATATTGTTGGTGGGACGAGTACAGTCACTATGAAATCAGTATGGCGATTCCTCAAAATACTAAAAATAAAATTCCATTCAACTCACTATTCCCTTTCCAGATATTTTTCAAAAAGAGTTAAGGTATCATACTACAGCAATAAATGCATACCCATGTTTATGGCAGAACAAGTCCTAGTAGCTAAATCTTGGAAGCAGCATATATGTCCATCAGCAGATGAATGGATAAAGAAAATGTGGTGTTTCCACACAATGTAGTACTACTACCATAAAAAAGGATAAACTTGTGTCATTTCTAGGAAAATGGGTGCATCTTGAGACTATACTGTCAAGTAAAATAAATCACACACACAAGCTTAAATATGTCTTGGTTTCTCATATATGAGAAGCCAAAAATATAAAGAGCAAAATGAAAGACAGATTATAGGAAACAGCAGGCTAGATCTTTTGCAAATGAGAAGGGGACCAAGAGGCGGAGGGACGTGGCAGAAGGGGAAGGGGATGCAACGAAGAATGAAGACGTGTTACATGCATGTCTCAACTCCCCGTGATGAATGTGATCGTTATGTATGATAAACATGTATAATAAAAAAAATTAAAACAAATTGTAATATACCTGATTAGGCGAACAAACTGGGAAATCTTCCACTGGTGGAATTAAACCCTGAGCAATCAACTGTCCGTAAGAGGGAGGAGCTTCTCTTCTTAGCAGTTCTGCTTCCACTCTCGACAGCTGGGTCTCAAATGATCTTTAGAGCAGATAGGGATAAACAGGTTTCAAAACAGGCAAGTCAAACAGCACGTTCTAGCATCAGTAATTAAAACCACCTGGGTCTGCCTGCGTACACTCTGAAAGCTCTTTCTGAACGTCTGTACGTCCTGATGCTGAGGACACGGGGACAACGGGGAACACGGTGCTCTGGACTTCAGCGGACACTCTGAGAGGTCTCACAGGACATTTCGCCCAGCAGGTTTGACACGCTTCCTTTCGGGTAAGAGTGAAATGGTCACCAGTCCTCTTTCCAGAAGAGCTGGAGAGTCTGCTTCCCTGTGCTCTTCTCTTGGGAAGGTTTTCTGGCCCTTCCCACTTGGCAGGAGAAAAGGTGCAGCAACGGCTAGGAGGACACTGGTATTTCCAGGCCATCTGTTATCATCGCTGCGGTACCAGCCCGGTCGCATCTATTACTGCAGCTCCCCGGGACAGAAGGTCCTGTCTCCACAGCGGCCTGGCAGAGGACCTGCCCGCCCCTGCCCTCCCAGGCCTGCTTCATACTGCGCCACACTGAAACTCCTCTCCCGAGGGCCACCTCGGAAGCTTACCCACTCCCGCCTGAGCCGAGAGCTGGGAAGCGTGCCTCTCACTGAACGCTACATCCTGACGGGAGCCTTGTGCCATTCTCAAGGCCTGTCTAGGGTCCAGACGTGGATCATGCACTTCCTCTCTGAGCTGTGCTCCGAATTCCGCTTCTACAGAGCTTCGCAGGCTTTTCTCTATCTGCATTCTACTCACACCTTCTGCGTGGCCCTCTCCAAGGAAAGCCTTCCACCCCATCACAGTAGGTGGCTCTGGCTTTTACAGCACTCTGCTTTACGGCTCCTACAGCACTTAAGTTTCTGCCGTCTTATTCCACATCATTTCCTTCCTCCTAACTGTAAAGTGCTGTGAGATTATGCCTTATTCATTTTTCTTTTCATGCATTGAGTGCTTTGAACAAAGCAGGTTCTCAAATATGTGGAATTACTGAATATTTATAAAAATGAAATTTGCAGCTTGCAAAATTCCTGTAAAAACAGTTCATCTGGAAGCATGAGCTGGTAATACAGATTGGCTTTTCTCACCTCATAAGCCTATGTATTGGTCTGTAATAAGTTTAGCCTTGAATCCTGGGCTTTTCACACTAATAGTATTAATCATAAACAGTATTTATAAATTTTAAAATAGAAAACAGAATATACTGCGAGTCCCATTGAAGGACTTGTGGCACATATGTATTCGGGCCATGTGTTTATTAAGTCACCACGGTTCTGCCCTGATACTGACCTCCGTTCAAACATCCGCAGGGAGTAAAGCTTACACGTACATCCCAGGGCGATGACGAGCAGCAGGCCACAGATGAGGCTCCCGATGACGGCCGCAGTGATGACTCTGGTGGGCACAATCACCGGGCAGTTCTCCTCATCGCTGCCGTCACCACAGTCATCCTGAGAATCACACACCCAGCTCTCAAACACACAGCGATTATTTTTACAATGAAAATTGCCTGGCTGGCAGAAAAAGCAGTTTTTTTCATCCGAACCATTGGGGCAATGATTCTGGTAGTTGCAGCGATCAGAACGGGGATAACAGACACCGTTTCGGGAACACGGAAATTCTTCCTTCTGGCACATGGTACAGTTGATTTCGTCCCTCCCATTTGGGCAATGCCAGTAGCCATCACAGCGCTGCTGCTCAGTGTAGCAGCCCCAGTTACCTCCACAAGGTATCTCCCAGGGCAGACAGAAGCCATCTACTTGGTAAGTTGCATTGAATCCCCTGGCAGCATTGACTTTATCCGCACAAAAATGCACCCTTATTTGACCAGAAGAAGAAACAACTGTAAGAGGCGCATGAGAATCAAAAGCAGTCAGCACACGCAGAAGCTTGTGTGGATTCTCCTCTAAGCCATCATATATTTTGACGTAGTCACCATAGCCAGTGCCATCGAGTTTAAAGTCAGTGAAGCGTATAATGACTTTGCGATGGTCACCAGTGTCTATCAGCCAGGTGCAATTGCTTCCAGGAGGATAAAAGTCTGGGTAATTGGGAGAATTGAAAGTGCCATAAAAATATCTTAACCACTGCCCGCACGTTGGCACATCACAATCGAGCTCATCGCCGAGGTCAAGGCAGTCAATGTTCCCATCGCACTTTAAAGACTCGGGGAGGCACGTGTAAACTTTGGTGAAACGGGACAGACACTGGAACTGGCTGTAAGCGCAGGGCTGAAAGGAAGCTGCTGCTGGAGGGCCAGCGTCTCTGGCACACATCTCTTCATCAGAACTGTCTCCACACTCATCCATGTTATTACACTTCCAGGCTTCTGGAATGCACTTGCCATTAGCACAGCGAAACTGATCGCAAGCGCAGTCGGGCTCCTCTGACTTTCCTGGGAGAACGAGGGTAGTGGGAGATCGAAAGACAGGTAGAAAGACATATTACTCAGAACACATCTAAGTACTTTTATAATAAACATTAAGCCCAAGTGTTAATGGTTTTTAAAAATCTTGTTAAAAAATAGGCTAAGTTCTAATGACCAACGAGTACTGGCACTGGTCAACCATTCATTAAACGCCTATTATTTTTTCCGTGAGTCCTTCGCATCATGAACTAAAGACAGGAGGGGTCAAGGCTATTTTTGCTGAGAGTGACTCTACTAACTTGTGTCTCTATGTACACGTGTACAATATTTTTCCATATACATCCACAGTGTTTTGTAAACTCCTATTTAAACTTTAACAGTGCTTCATGTAATCATATAATACTTGCATTTAATAATTTCTAGTCTACAACACAACTGCAAAATATTGCATAAATTTAAGCTGAAGATATACATTTATTTATCAAATGAACAAATGAAAGGGAGAGAAAAAAACTGATGTGCCTATACAATTCCAACGATCTCCATATACCAGCCTGAATAATGAGACAGGGAAAGACAACCCAACAACTGATTTCTACAGTCTCCAAATCAACAATGGCCCAATACTCACTTCTCCACTAACAACATATTTATTAGTAAAAGTGAAAAAATGATTCAGAAGCAAAATATTACAAAGACTGTGTTAAGAAAACAGACAAGGGGGCTGGAGATTTAGCTCACTGGTAGAGCACCTGCCTAGCAAGCACAGGGTCCTGAGTTCGATTCCCCAGCACCCCCCAAAAAAGAAAACAGACAAAAAGCAGATATTTGGTAAAGGACACTAATTTAGATGATGTAAAATAATTTTCAGCAAATATATATAAGTAGTGCTCTGAATTTTTGTATTCATGTTATCTAGTTACTCATTTTTAGATATAGTTTAAGAAAAGCAAAAACAAACAAAAAAATCCAAAAAGCAAATAAACAAAAAGACTTTTCTTCTGAGACTACAAACTCTGAAGGGGAAACTGGTCATGTCTTTTCTTTGAAGGTATAAAACAATGGTAATTCACACCAAAAACCACATTGTGGTAACTCTCATGACATGGATAAGCACATGAGGGAGAAGGAGCTATGTTTTACAAGAAACCCGATCTTCCTCCGTGACACTAGTCATCCTGCTAAGATTATGCAGCACAGCTCTGGGGACCCTGCTCTATGGCACCTGCCTTGAGCTTTCCATCTTTGGCCCATGGAGACTCCTCAGCAGTAAGTGGACCCTGTTCAGATGACCTGCCCTGAGGTGACTGAGCAGTCAGCAAGCAGGGTTTGATTCCACAGCTTTCTTCTTTTGAAAAACATACCTGAAAAATAGGCCAGCCTGAAGCCTTTTCTTGAGATGCTGTCATCTGAGTGGAACCTGATCCAGACATGGTCTTGGGAGGAGATGTATGGAGGTGGGATTGTGGAGCCGCAAGCTCTGTAACTTTCAGTGTTCTTGTATGTTTCTATTGTCAACCAGTCCAGACTGCATCTTCTGGAACCCTGAACATCAAAATCCTGAAAACTAGAAGAAAAGTCAGAAAATTTTCCTAGTAATACACTAGGAACAAAGGACATGATTATAAGTCTCCATCCATTCACTCATTTTTCTGGGTTTTCTAGGTATATGACCACATCATCAGCAAGTAATACTATTGTGGTTTCTGGTCCCTAACAACTGCATCTTCCCCCCAGATTCAAGTCAGTCTTCATAAGGAATACCAGGTTCCAAAATCACTGAAATGCAGGTGAAGGCTGGCATCTTCTCCGTCTTCTTAGGGAAGCCCAGCTCTAATTCAGAACACCCTAAACCGTGCTGTGTTTGAACCAGAAAGGCCACTCTGTAATCCGATGAATGGGGTAGACACAGAAAGCCAGCATTCTCTTAAGATTAGACTGGCTCATCTGCTGGCTTAATGAAATGTTTATACATCAATTACGTTTTCTAGAGAGCAAACAGCATAAATCTCCTATTTGCTCTCCTGAAAAAAAATAAGCAAATAAAAAAATAATTTTGGTGTAAAAATCCTCATTTGGGAAAACTTTTTTTATGTAGAACATTTTATAATCAAACATTTCATAGTTCATAAAATATGATCATGGCAAAGGGCAAAAAGCCAAATACAAGAACACATACAAAATCAGCCATGGCTGACAAGTGAAGATGTGACTACCTTCCTGCCTTCACCTTCAAAGAAGTGACAATGAAGTCAATTATCCAAGGATTACATCAGGATATTTCCTTTTTAAATATCCTGAATAATAAGGGCTGACAATTTGTTTTTAGCTTTTCACTATTATGAACACTGCTTCGAGAATCTGTATCCTACATGCATCTCTCTTATACATGTCAGTGAGTATTTTTCTTTTTCTTTTTTTTTTTTTTTTTGTGGTGCCGGGGATCGAACTTAGGCCCTTGTGCTTGCAAGGCAAGCACTCTAATCACTGAGCTAAATCCCCAGCCCCCAGTGAGTATTTTTCTAAGACACTTTTCCGGAAGTAGTATTCCTAGTTTAAAAGACGTGATTCTTCTTTAAATCTAACAGACGCTGATAGAAAAAGTCCATACTAATTCACAACTACTCCATCAAGTGCGTATCAGTCTACCATACGCCCCATACCTCTGCAAAATGAACATTTTTAAAAACTACACTGTCAATTATATGAACAAAATAGATTATTACTCTATTTTGGATTTCCTAGCTTACTGACATCAAAATACTTTCTCCTACGTTTGTTGGCTGCTTCTATTCTTTACCTATGAATTGCCTTGTTGTATTCTTTCATCCATTAACCCTTTTCCTTAGTTTAGGACTCTGTTCATGGAGGTAATGTGCGTGTGGCGGCTGAACAAGACACACGTCCACCCCGAAGCTCACACTCCGACAGCTGGTGTCTTCGGTGCTTCCCGGGTCAATCGCTGGCGGCCGTGCGGTGCAGTCTGACGCGCAGCGCCCTGGAGACAACTTCAGCGTGAACAGCTTCCTCTCGGGTTTAGTGACCAGTCTGTCTTCTAAAAAGTGCCTGCATCTTTTCCCATTAAAGAAACTGGACTGTTTTCTTGAGGTACAAAAATTATTCTTACAATGTGGATTCAAGGCTTTTTTTACATATGTGTGTTGCTAATACTTTTCTCGAGTCTGTGGTTTGCCTTTTTATTTTCTTAATGGCATCTTTTAATAAACAAGTTTTAAATTTTGGTTTTGCTAAAATCTAATTTATTATCTTTTATGTTTAGTGTTTTTAGTGTCTTAAAATCCCAAAGGTATTCACATTTGTTCTTAGTTTTAGCTTTTACCTTAAGCCTAGGATTTATTTTGAATTAATTTTTGTGTGTTCTCGAGTAGAGGTTGAGATTCTTTTTTTCTCTCCTCTATTTAGAATGTAGAAGATACACTTTTATTCTATCATACAGTATCACTGTCTCATCAGTGAAATCTAACATTTTATTAAGATGGGTTAGTTCTTGCTTTGCTCTTAAGTCTTGGGTAAATTCTTGGTTTTTGAACTTTGTCTGTGAAACAGGACACTTGTAGGGTTACAATAAAAACTCCAAGGTATTTACAAAGCCCCTCAAAGTCAGCAAGTTTCAAAGGCCGACCTGTTTCACTTAGGATGGACTAGAGGGGTTCAAACTCCAAACTGGCCCGGCTGTGTTTCAGTGAAACAGTCCACCGAGGAGTTTATAGCTGAATGTGACACTGGGAGGTGGAGCCTGGATGGAGGAGGTGAGCACTGGGGCGTGGCCTAGAAGGGCCACTCTTTCGTTCTTCCTTTCTTTGCTGCCTGTTCTCCACGCCATGAGCAGCTCTCCTCTGCCAGGCTATCCTTCCTTGAAGTCAGCAGACTACTGATGGAAGCCTCTGTAAACTGAGCCAAAATATGTAAATCTTGACTCCTTTAACTTGTGGGTGTCAGGTATTTTGTCCCAGCAATGAGAAAAAGGTCTGCGACAGATTTTGGTACCAGGGGTGGAGCTACTGCTATGACACTACCTGACCATGTGGCTCAGAAGCCTTTAGAACTGACTCGAGGGAGGAGTTTGGAAAGGTCTGGAGATCCTGCCTGGAGGAGCAGCCCTGAATGCTGTCAGCTGAACTTGACAGGAGATTCTGGTCAGAGCTCAGAAGGCCTGGATGCCGAGTAAGGACTCCACTGGCAGCTGGACTACAGGCCAGGTGTGTTATGCTCTGGCTCATGTCCTGAGACTCTGTGAGAGACTGAGATTAAGCGCAGTGTACTAGTTCATCTGAGAGGAAATTTCAAGGGGGGGCCAACATTCAAGTGGCGGCATGGTTACTACTTGTGTTTTTAGCCAGATATACTATGAGAAATAGAAGCAAAAGCCCATCTAAAAAGTTTTCAGTTTTGCCAGAAAGCAGCATCCAAAAAGGTGGAGAAGAGGAGATCTTGGTTGCTGAAAAGATTAGTATTAAAGAGGAACCACGTTTACACTGGGATGATGCCCTGAGTTCTGGTCATTGCATTATACAGACTGGCGAGAATCTTCAGGGAGTTGGCAGAAAACCAACCTGTTTCATTCAGGGTAGTTTCTTTCATGCTTGTTACGATGCTTTATAACAGGCTACTAACAGCTCACCTACCAAAGCCCCACTGACATACTGTTCCCCGTAAGTCTATAAAATATAGATCTAGGCTTGAGATTTTCCATTTCTTCATGTTTTTGGTTTAATTCTCTTCATAAACTTGTAAGTTTTGAACATTTAAACTTTCTCAGAAGTCATTCATCCTATCTTCAGAGTGAAATTCATTACTACAAAACTGTACACAGTACTTTCATGTAATTCGAAGACTTTTCATGTCTGCGGTCTTTAAATTTGCTCAGTTTTTCTATGTAAACGAATTTATTACTGGCAAATAAGGAGAATTTTGTTTCTTCCATCTCATTTTCTTGCCCTTCTCAATGGACGGAAGTCTCTGCACTGTGCCGCGTCGCTGACTAGGGCTTCCAGCACGAGCAGTGAGGGTACCTGTCCCTGTCCCGGGTCTACAACTTTCCAATGACAAGCTTTGTTAAGCTGAGAAATTCCGTATCTGTTCAGCAGGTCAAAACTGCCTAAAAAGTACTTCAGTCTGCAGATTTTTTTCTGGGTATTGACTCAGTTTCTTTAATGATTTTGGATTTCACCGGTTTTAAAATTCTCCTTGAAGTAAATTTAGTAATATACATATATTTCCTAGAAAGTGACTCATTTCATCTAATTATATAACACTGTTATTAACATAAACCTACTTATAATATTCTTTTATGACTTAAAATTTCTATTACATTTATAATTACACTTTGTTTTTGTTTTTATTTGTATCTTTTTCATGTTTACCTTAAACATTTTTTTGTTTTTCAGAAAGTCTGCTTTTGTTTTACTGAATCTTATTATTTTTCTGATCTTATCTTTCTTTTCTACCTTAAAGCTTACGTCATAATTCTTTTAATAAAACATTAAGGTTAAACACCGAGCTTATTTATTTTCTGCATCACTAATATTTAAATCCACACATTAAACTATAAACTTTTTCTTTACTAATGTGTTCCAACAGTTGTAATATGTAACACTATTGACTATGGTTACTTAAAAAGTAATTAGCCCTACTGTGATTTCCTCTTTAATACAGGAATTATTTAGGGATATGTTTCCAAAGGTATAGGTTTGGTATTTTTTCCCTTTAATTTCATGGTGGCAAGAAAACAAAATCCAAAAGATGTACAAGAAAACAAAATTTGAATGATGCAAAGTTTTTGAAGTATACTAAGAATTTCTTTGTGATTTAACAAATAATCATTTTACAAAATAAACGTTCCACGTGTCTGTGAAAGCTTTTATCTATCTGTTGGAACACATACAAGCATTAAAGGAAATGTTTAAAATCTATCATTGTGGATTAGTCAAATTTGGTAGGCAACTCCCCATATTTTACTTCGTATGTATCGTAGGCTATGTTTGTAGGAAACCACAATTTACTACGCTTGTCTCTGCCTGGCAGATTATTTGCCATTTGTTACTGATACTTGCGCCTTGGCTCCACTGTAGCTGATGCTACTCTCCCGATACTAGCTTGCTCTTGATTAGAATCTCCAAAGCCAGTCTTCTCCTGCCCCCTTTTTAGATTTTCTGTATTAGTTTCATTTCCTATAAGCCTTCTATATAGCGAGATTATACAAATTAACCAACCAATAAATTTGATTAGATCATCTGTCTTTTGAAGGATTGAGTTAATACATTTGCATCTCTAGTAGCCTTTCTGAGTTCTCATTTCCCTCCTTTCTTATGTTTTTTGCATTAATACACTTTTTAAAAAGTTCCCTTTCTTCTACTTGATACTTAGGAATGTTATTCCTGTATTGCTCAGTAATTATCTTCAGATATTTTACTTCAAATACTAATGGACACTTTTTTCCCTAACCAAGGCCAAGAGTATTCAGTGTTTCTATTCTCCTTCCAAATTCTCCAAATGGGTGGAAATAATTTATAACTTTGTTTTCATTAACTTCTCATTGAAATTATTAACATTTTGTTTACTTATAAACAATAAACTATAATAGTATTTACGGGACCTGCCATTCTGTACCTATTAGAAAACAGATAATTTCATATTACATTTCAGTTTTCACAGATACCTAAAAATACTACTTATACTCAAAATTACTTTCAAATTACAGTAGGTATTAGAACTGTCACTAGTTCTTATCAGTATTAATAAGCATATGTTACTAACATTTTAAGATATGTGATAGTTGTATTTTAATATCAATGTGCTTTATAATTGTATGTTTTATGAATTTAAAAATGAGTATTGTGGGAAAGGATCTACAGATTCACTAAAATGCCTATAACAGGCACAAAAAACGTTAACTTAAGAATGAACCTGCTGACATCATAAACCTAACAGAGTCTTGAGTAAATTTGCATTTTGGCCTAAATTTACTGGCTGCTTTCCTTAGCATTACATTGTCTCACACAGTCTGGGACTCTGGGGTAGGTTTATTTTGTGCAAGGTCTTTGGTTCTCTCTCTTTCTCCCTCTTTCCCTCTATGTCCCCCACCTGGGTGTCCATTCCAGAACTAGTCTTAAATGGTGGTTCAGAATATTAATGGCCCTGCCATGGGTTCTGCAGGTGGCAAAGCCACTTGTACTTGTAGGGTCTGTCCTCTCACCTCAAAGCCCTCCACCCCAAGTAGTTCAGGCCATAGTTAGTGAAAGTTGCTCTCATTTGGTTTCTTGAGTACGGTAATTCTAGCCCAGTCCTTGGCTTTGAGCAGCAAGCTAGGACTCAACCCTCAACTCCCATGGATAAGCTGATCTTTGCTCTTTTGAATTTTTTTTTTTTTTTTTTTTTTTGGTGCCAGTGATCGAACTCAGGGCCTTGTGCTTGGTAGGCAAGCACTCTAATCACTGGGCTAAATCCCTAGTCCTCTGAATGGGTTTCAAAGGGGACAAAGTAAAATTGCCTTTATATCACCACTTCAGCCTATATTATACTGAAAGCTCTCATATTGTTTGTTTATAGTCTGTAATTGTTGTTTTCCTTTTTTATCAGATTTTTTAAAACTATGTTTCAAATTCCATTTTACTAAGAATTTTACATTTTTTAAATTTAGGAATGAGTGCTGCTTTTCTTTTTAATCAAAATGCTTTAAAGCATCTATCCTAGATATATATTTTTGACTTGTTAATCAGCTAAATCAATTTAAAACTCTCTAACACCAATTCATTTGCATGTCTGAATGAACTGCACTTGATTATGGCATAAGATTCATCTGAACCTTTTATTTAATATTTTACATGAACAATCACAGGCAAAATTCCTGTCTTTATGTACATGACATTTTTTAAAAGTCTTGGTAGTGCTATAATAATAACTTTGTTACTAAAATCACTTTCTGTGATTGGAATTACACTGTGTCAATCCAAATTCATTAACTTCAAGAATTTAGGAATTTCCTTTTACATGGAGGTTTCACCTCTAACTTTGTTCTACATTTCAATATTATACTTGATTTTTAGTGTATCTTACTTTTGAAATCTCAAAGACCCAACACATGAATAAAACAAGAGGGCAGTATTCTTGCAATTCGGGGCAGTCAAGAACTTCCAAATTTTATATAACTGAGCTGGTAAGCTAAAAGTTTAACTTGTAGGTTAAAAGATAATAATCTCTATAAATTCTAGTTTTATGTTAAACATCCAATATTTGGTAAAATGTTATTTTGGAAGCACATAAGAAGCTCCAGGGTTCCAGAAGTCACCTGGGATAGAGGAGGCTAAAAGGAAAACAAACTATATGGCCCCTGTTGCTAGCATCTACATAAAAAGGAGACGGCAGGAAGTGTTTCTAAAAGAGGCAGCTTTGCTTATCAGGAAGAATATAAAAGGGAACATGGAAAAGATGGGAAAGTAGGCTACATTTACAGTATTTTTAAAAATATGGAGGGTATGATCTGCCAAGTTGCTTCTGATCTAAAACTCCATGCTTCCCACCCATGAAAACACAACACCTGAAAGGATGTCGGAGGCCTATTTGTGTCATCTCAAAGCGAGGTCTCCGTGGTGGGAAGCATTCTTACTCGTGTTTCAGGTCCAAATACAGCTCTTTTGTTCAGGCACATTTTTTCTACCATTTAAGATATTTTTTCCTAATATCGCTGATAAAATTTCCTCAAGCAATAGTGAATAGTCTCTCCATACTATCTTATTCCCGGTTTTTTTTTGTGTATTAATTACATTTTTAAAGAACTAATCTTTTCTTATTTATACCATATTTATTGCAATTTTGCAGACATGGATCTATAATCATGTTTCAACACCTTCAGGTGAAGGACTCAACTCAAGGTTGGGGGCTAGATCTCCAAGTGGCTTAGTGGATTTTGTTTGTTCCACTACCTAAATTTAGTCTTGATCCTAATGAGTTACGTAGCAAATGTGTATCTTTTATTAAAAAGCTTAGAAGAATACAGATGACTCCCTGTAAATGTATTATCACCATTAGAAAGTATTCGAAACACATGTTACTCCTAAGACAATAAACAATAGATACAATTTTCATCTTCTGAAAAATCTTCTTATATTACTGTGCGCTGGGTAATGATATTTGGAAATTTAATCTAATTTATATTTTGTAATAAATATTGTAATATAACAAAGGTATCAGAATTACCTTATAGTAATGATTTCTCCTGGGTTTGCCTTTATGAGCCAGCTGCAATTGAGTTTGGCAGGATACTCAGACGGCCAGCCCGGACTTGTGATTATACCACTTGGTGCTCCGATTTGTTCTGGAGTCTCTCCACAAGCTGGAAGATGGCCAAAGCAATCTTAGGTAATTATTAGGCTTTAAAACACAGCACTAAGTAAATCAGTATTTCTGTAAAAAAAACATTTCAGACATAAAATCATACTTAGTAAGATGTGGTATTAACAACCTTAGAAAGTTTTTATTAGTTCAATGTGATCTTTTAATTTCTTCCCCTTCAGACAAAGAGCCTTAATTAAGTACACGTTTTGGGCAGGCAAGGATGTTTTCAAATTGCATTATTCAGGAGTCAGAACTGCTAGATTTAGCCTAGGAAACTGACTAATCCAGCTATCTTTTCTCAAGCCCAACTTTTAAATTTATATTTCTTTATTATAAATTACCTAAAGTTCAATATTTACTGAATTACTGTGTTTACAGCCTTGGAATTGTCATCTTGCTTTTAGAGCACTTTAAATAAACATAATTGTAATTTTTTACCAGGAAATTAGATGATTGGATTAAAAACAAAAATATTCAAAATTACAACAAAGTACAGTAGTTCTATTTATTCCATTAAAATGTCAAGATTTTACTACAGGGTCATGAATGTTTCCTAAATTACTGAAAAGAAGCTCTTGAAATACGGGGTGCTCAAAAGTATTACTATGTGATTAGATACCTGATTATCATGAAGGAAATTTTTATGCATATAGAATAAATTGAAACTAATACCAATACTTTCCTGGATCATCCTCCTTGTATTATCTTGAATCTCACTGCAATATTGTTACTATTTTACCACTGAAAATTTCATTGACAGTCATTCAATTTATTCTCCCTCAATTAAAAATAAAGTCACTGCACTACAAGCAACAACGTGATGAAGGCTTAAACCTTTATCTAGAATTTAAAATCATAGAAGCTCTTCCTGTTTAATACAATTTCAACAAATTAGATTACCCAATTTTTAATGTAACAACAGATTAGAAACAGGGAGAGCAGCTGTCAGGCAAACATAAACAGTTTCCAGAGGTGCTGAAGTGATTTTTAAAATAAAAATAAAAACTACATATTGAACTCAAAAACCATGAGCGCTCCGGATATGTACCTTACTGCCTATCTTCCACATGGTGAGAGAAGGCTGTCATAACTACTAGCCAATAAACCTATGGAGACGAGCTGTTAAGTAAATGAGCAGCGTCGGCAAAGTCGTTCACACGACACACGGCCTGAACACTCATGCTTTTTGAGTCCTGTTGTTAGTTTAGAAATCAAGTAACCGAATTCGTGGGTCATCAAATATACTTATTATAATTTGGAAAAATGTTTTATTTTTGGTAACAGATTTATACAGTCTGTTCAATTTAATAAATTTTGCTAGAAGATATACTATGTACTTTTAAAAACTTTATCCACAATGACCAAAATAAAGTAAGCTACCCTGCTTAAATTAAAGTCTGCCTTCATTCCTACACACTAGAACTCCTTCTCTGAAGCAAACCTTCAGTCCAGGTTTAAAAAGCATGTTCCATTGCAGACAACATGCTCACACCTAACAGAGTCGACCGTGCAGCTGGAGCACTCTGGCAAAGGGATCTGTCTGGACAGCTCTCAGCACAGGGATACTCTCAGCGTGGAATACGCAGACACAGTCACTAAGGGCTCTAAATTCGTCTCACTGCCCGAGCAGTCAAAATTTCCATTTTTGTTTTTTGTTTCATTAAGTTTCATTAAATTTCCCTTACAAGAAAAATGTTAATTTTAATGAATGTTTTAGAAAAAGACTAAATTTCTCTAAATATAATTGTTTTGAGAGCTTAGTAGTAATAAATTGCCAGTTTTGTTTCCACTTTGCTCTGAGCTATCATTAAAATAATTTAATAAAAAGATACCCAAAGTCATGTATAAGATCTTCTTTTTCATCATCTCTTACCAAAGTATTCTGGGAAGGATTCTTAAATTCATGAAGATATAAATAAACATGCAAAAATAATTATAGTATGAGGAACTGTTCCCCAAAATATAGAAAAGTGTTCATTTTCTTTAAAAACTCATCTGTATTAAAGAGCATAATACAACTTAGAGTTAATACTATTTAACTCAGAATTGAAACACCAGACTGGCATGTAAGTACTCAAACACTTATTAGCAGTGACTTAACAGCAGTGAAATACAGCTGAAAACTAGGTGAAGAATATTCTGTGACAAAGCAGAAAACTGTTAATCTTTACATAAATGATAGATTAATTATAAGAAAAAAACTAGAAAGAACTTTATTAAGTTTTTGTTTTATTAGTTTTCTGTTTAAGAAAAATTTCCCAAATACTATATGACAAACCCATAGATGGTGCTCTGATACCAAAAACTAAAATTAAATTCTGATATGATACTAAAAAATGCATGTAAAGATCTTATTTCCATACAGTTGCCCAATGATGAGACATGCCACTATAAATAAGAATGGTTATTTTAAGATTCACTGCTTTGCAGTTCTAATTCTACATGTAATTTTGTTAACATTATTTTAAAACATTAATGACTTCCGCTAATAAAAAACAAAACTATAGGGGCTGGGGATTTAGCTCAGTGGTTAGAGTGCTTGCCTTGAAAGCACAATGCCCTGAGTTCGATTCCCAGCACCAAAAAAAAAAAAAAAATAAAAAATAATAAAAAACAAAACTATAGCATCAGAGTTTCTCTGAATTCCTTACGAATACATACATTTATTTGGTTTTCCACATTTGTAACATGGCTAAATTTGGCATTCTATTCCTGCAGGTTTTTAAAAATGATTTCTTTGATACATAAAATATAAACATTATATATAAATGATATGTGATGTAATGCTTCGATACATGTATATGGTGCATAATATTTAAATCAGGTTAAACATAAATACCTACTAAAAATATTTATCATTCTTTATGGTAATCCAGTAGCTTTTTTTTCAGTGTTACTAGAGGTTGAGCCCACAGAATGCTGAGCTGTACCCCCAGTCTATTTTATTTTTTGACTTGGAGATTAGGTCTCTCTAAACTGCTCAGTCTTGTGGTCCCCTTGCCTCAGCCTCCCAAGTAGCTAGGATTACAGGAGTGTGCCATCATAGCTGGTGATCCAGTGGCTTTTTAATTAGCACATTTTTGCAAGTGCAATACACTGGCTATGTAGTAGGTAAATATACTCCACCACAAACATATTCTCCACTATAAGAAAGAATGAATTCAGTCCCCAAGAAACCATTACATTTCCCCTCCTGCTGAATAAGAGTTCATCTCTACGTGCTGCTAGATGTAGAATCACAGTCCTAGATGGTGTCTGTTCCAGCTGCCACTGATGGCAAACCACCTGAACTTGCTGGGTCTTAGCTTCCTCATATGTTAAGATGAAGATTTGTTATTTGACTATCCCAAGGTCTACTGCCGCCCCCAGTCACGTAGCTCTTCCCCCATCGTAAGGACGGACCTCGCCCTGTTTCTGAAGCTCATCAGGATGCACCAAGATGCTTTTCATTCCCTTGTCTGCATCTTCTCCTTGACCTACTGAAGCCAGACTTCCAATTCTTTCCTTATCTCCATAGAAAGCATGCTAGCAGGTGAAGGTCACCACAGACCTCAGTGCCGAGTCCAGCAGACTCTCTATCTCCAAGATCCCTGACACTTCTGGAGCCCAACAGGGACGTTCTGTCCTTCGTTTCACTCTTTACTAACTTGGCTTTGCCGACATCTCCCTGGCTCTCCTCCTGACGACCCCATACTGGTTCTCCAACACCAGCCCTTCCTGCTTAGCCAGCACCTGCTATGGTGGCACCTGTGAGCCACTCATGAACCTTTTCTTCACTCGAGATCCAAGAGCTCATCCACTCCTACAATTTCAACTATGATCTACGGTCACAGCTTAAAACCTCTAACCCGAAGCCTTTGCGTAGGAAAATGTCCAGTGGACACTCCAACTTGAAATTCAGTATGAACAGTGTACTTCCCAAATCCTTCTCTTTATTCTGTGTCCTCAATGCCTTAGGCATCATTTGGCTGAGGGGAAAGGCAGTTAAGATAAAAAGAAATTTACTTTAAGAATCCTACAGGCATTCTCAAGGATCTTCAAGGACAGGAAAGGGAGTGAAGCAAGACCTCAGTCACAAAAAGTGGAAACTTCTAAGCCGGAAACTAACTCACCACCTCTTAGACAATCGAGGCCTGTTTCACTGCCTAACCTGTGCCCCAGTCTTCCACCTGGCTTTTCTGATCCTTTTTTCATTCTTTCAGTCCCTTGTAAGTGACTTCTTCATCCCAACTCTTTAACACTTCAGTGTAGTACCTAACCTCAACTGAATTTTCATCTGTCTCAGTTTATTATATTTATACTTTTATATATTTTTAAAAATATGAAATGTTTACTGTGATCAGTTTGATAAAATTTGAGGATTAATAATGAGGATTAATATGAGGATTAAAGCACTCACTACAGAACAGTGTACTGAAGGACTGAAGTATTTTAGTAAAGGATTTATCACACTGCTGAGATTACGGTCAGCAGTTGGTAAGTGACAGCACACGATGTGCCTCAGCCTGGTGGACAGCGAAGCCCAGAGAGGGTGAATTGAGACTGTCACCTGGGCTGGGTCTGGGCTCAGAGGAAGAGGGCAGTGACTGTGTAACCCATGCCGGGCACCAGGAGCCTGGGGAAGGAGGCTTCGTGCTATGATTGATCCTTATCTGACAAGATTAGAAGACAGGGTGAAGGTAGGGTTTGATGCATACTCAAAAAACTTCAGGGATTAATCTGTTTTAAAATAGCATGTTTACGTCATTTTGCTGGTTTGAACCTCACCTTCCTAGATTTTGACAATACTCCCACTTTGTGGTATGTCAAACCTGACCCTCTTTTATTCACATTCATTCTATCCATGCCTTCTCTATTGCTCATACATAAATATTCTAGTTCAGTTAATTTTCCAGCAAAAATTAGTTTATATGTAATTGGCGAATGGAGGAATCCTGCCAGTACAATGCAAAATAGTCTTTATTCCCAGCATGCTAATGATTTGAAATGACCAATGGTGGGAGTGTTCACAGTTAAGAAAACATATAACAACTCTACAGAAATGCCTTTCTTTAATGCAAGGTGTGGTTATTTTCCTGCCTTAAAGACATGCTTTGCTTTCTTCTATATTCAGATATTTTGGGAAGCTGTAAGTGCAGATGGAGATGTGACAACATTACTCCATATGAAAGCAAAACACCTTACTGATGAAGGATATGTTGGAACTGTATTTCTGGTTCTGATTAGACTAGCCTCTGTTGGACGCCAATGTCTTTAGGAGGAGGAGAATGAACCTGAGCACAGGTGGCTGTAGCATATGGACTGATTCTAGGTATCAGCGTCAGTGGATATTCCACTGCTAGTGTTCAGATTGATACTTTGTTACTGCTCCACTTAGAACATCATGTAAGTGTCTGTGCTGACACATCTCATAAAAGCCCTCTTACTATAGTGTGATTTTGAAAAATATGAAAATTCCAAGAACACACCTATGGTATTATGTCGGAAATAACTATACTTTAGTCCTTGTTCATCTTGCCTCCTTAATACCTCTCTTAATTAAAAGTACTAAGAGTTTGTTCTTAGAATACAAACATCTGCCAAGAATACTATTTAATTTACTTTGGGCAGTTATTTTTGGATATAAACAAAAATTTGAGTATTTTTAATGATGATGATGATGATGATACACAACTATACTTTTCATAGATTTTCCATTAATTCTAGAAAGAAATCCCCACATTAAAGTGGTTCTAAATGTTCAAGAAAAAGATAGCAACTTTCCTACTGGATGGTATCTTCTTTAGAGGCATAGTGATTGGGTTATCTGACTAAAAGCCCTCCACTCCATTTACTTTGTGTTGGATCTAGTGTACCAGACATCTGGAATACAAATTAAAAGATAGAAAAGAAACATTACTAATATTAGTGGTTAAGCTACACTAGGAGGCTACATTAAATACATACTATTTTTATCATGTTCGCTACCGACAAAGAAAGAGAAGTTACTGAAGAACGAATAGGTTTTCTGGTGGATTTCTTAATAAGACTTTGATATTAGTTTCCTGGCTTAAAATGCAAAGATCTGATTGTACAGTTTAAAAATGGCAAAACTGACTGACAAACATTCAAGACTTTTTCACGCCTATCCTGATATTTCAATAACCCCAAAGAAAACTACAGAACTAGTTTTAAAACTAGACTAATTCATCATGCCCTTTTTAAAAAAGCAATCATTTAAAAAAAGATCAGATGTGTTTAAATGACCTCTATTAAGAGGACACATGGGAAAGGAGATGATCACTTCAAAATATTGTCACACAAACTGCCCTTCAACTTCATATTTTATGGTTTTTAAGACCTGGAAAAAAGAAATAGGCAAAGATATTTATGATGAGAATTGAACTACTTGTAAAAGAAAAGTACAATTTCCTGTTCCATGGATGAAAAAGTGAGTTTCTTTCCAACTGACACAGACTGACACTTCATGACAAAAAGCAGTTGAAACTAAAAGTGACAGGAAATCAGTGTGCCCTTGGTTTCAATAAATCACAAAACTAAAATAGAAGTAAAATTCAGCTATGTTCACTGGCCACCTAACTTGGTAAGAAATACAAAGGGTACAACAGAAGTAAAGAGAATTTATACTTTCATGGAAATTACACTTTTGAAACAATGATGTGTGATTATTAACTGAATTCAAGAATCATAACAACTATTAGGACAAAATAAAAGACAACACAGTACTAAATGATATAATGCATATTCACAGTAATTTTAATTAAAATGTCACGTGTGAAGTTAGATATGTGGTGGTATAAAACAGAAAATATTACATAAGCACAGAACAGGGAGGCTTATATTTGACTATGAACAAAGGATTTTTTTCTTAGAATAGAAGTAGAGATAACCAGAGTAAAAAAGCACATTACAAACTAGTTAGGAGACTGTAATGACCTGGTTCCATGAGACACTAGTCAAGCCAAGGTAGACTGACTTACAGGAGCAAGGGATGTGACCCAAATAATTTTGCAAAGATTATTTTGCAGTGCTATAACCTATAGGGAGAGAAACTGGTGAGGCAAAGAGAGCAGCTAAAAAGAAATGTACAAGCTCCTGTTTTTACAGAATTTTACTTAACAAAATTTCACTCTGAATAAAAGCATGCTAACCCTGCTCACAAGCAAAGGATAACATTTATAGGGAATAGTGGACAGTATCCTTTGGCCACCTAATTTTTCAGAGTACAGAATCTTATAAATATTAATTCCATTTTGAATGATGAATACAAAAGCAAATCGCAGTGTTTAAAATACTAGTAAAAAGCCTTTGCTTCCAATGAAAAGAAATGTACTTTTAAAAATACCATCTCTGAAAAAAATCAGTAAGCAAATGGTGACTGCTGAATGGCCCCATATGACAAGAGCAAGGATGAGTTTGCAGTCAGTCCATTCTGTAACACATGGCAAGTGCTGTGTGTGCTGTGCCAACAAAAAGAGGCCTCAGGACGTGGGGAAGTGAGAGTCCTGGCCCCACTGTTCATGGAGAACAGTGGCAGGAGGAAGCCCTGAAAGGCCTGGTACACAGGGCTGAGGATGAGAGTTCTGTGCATGCTGGAAGCTCATAGTGCATGAACTCGAGACCTGTGAATACCATGAAAGTGAGACACACAATTGGGCTTGCAGACCCCATGGCTGATGAGAATGTTAAAAACTAGGCAATACCTACTGAGCTCTTACCTGTCAGGAACTTCTCCTATCTTTTCTCATTTAATTCCTAACATTGTTGTACCTAATTAACAGGTGGGAAAAACCTATTAGGCACAGAGAGTACAGCAGTTTTCCTAAGATTACAGAAAACCTAGAAAATGTCACAGCTGCGAAGGCAATGTGGGCAGAGCCTCTGGAAACCGCATCTTCAGCATGAAGGCAGGCGCCTCTTACCAAAGGGACGCCAAGGTGAGCGGGGTAATATCCAAGGGGGTGAAGGATCTGCTTCGACAGAATTCCAACAGTGACCAAAGTGATCTACTTGAATAAAACATCTCGCCGTCCTATTTAACATGGAGAGAAGGGGTATAGAATCTGTAATAAATACCAGAAAAGGGGGATACTTTTAAAGTGTTTGAAGACTGCCTCCTATTTGCTAGACCTCTCTCTAGGGACAGCAGGCAGGAATACGGCACTTCTTAATTTCTTTGAACTAGAAGATTTTATCAACAGCATCTGCTGTGATTTGGATCTTAAACCTTCCCCAGGGGTTCATGTGTCAAAGGCTCAGTGGCCATGAGTGTTGGGTACTGCTGGAGGTGGGGAACCTTCAGGAGACACAGTCTAGAGGAGAGCAGACTGGTCACGGGACAGGTGCTTGAGGGGGACACTGGTCTGTGGCACCTTCCTGTCTCTCTCTGCTTCCTAGTCACCACAAGGTGAGCTATTTCCTCTGCGCTGAGGTACTGCCTTGCCACAGGCCCAAAGCTACACAGCCATGTGGCCATGGGCTTCAAGCTCTGGAACCATGGCCCCAATCAATCTTTCCTCCCTGTAAGTTGGTTATCTCAAGTATTTTGTCACAGGAATGTGAAGGTAACAATACTGTATCCTAGAACTACCTTTATACATAAGGAGAATGCAGACGTAGCTAGTTACGGATTAAAATGCTTAGGGCAGGGAGTAGAATAATAGAGTAAGGGGCTTAAGTGGAGGATGAGGAAGACCGTTTTTTGAAAAGGAACAGCTCCAGAAGGGGGAAACAGTGACTAACAAAAGGTGGTGTATTCTCTAAAAATGTTAACATGGGACAGAGGTTTAAGAAGCAAGCGTGCTGATACAGAGTCTGTGGATCACGGAGAGCACATGGCAGCTGATCAACTGAGTGCTGAGATCTGTAAGACAGAAGAAACTGAAGTGCTAGAGCAGCCCTCTGTCAGCCTGTGGCCAGGAAGAAATGTCTCCACTCTCAAAGTCCTTCTCTTCGAGCCTGCCTGGCTTTGCTGCCTGTGCCTAGGGTCTGACCCTTTGTTGTCTAGCTGAACTGTCAAAAGGAGACAGACTGAACATGTGTATAAACTTCTAAAAATTACTGTGAATTTCATTCTTCTAAAAAAGCCAGAAGGGCTGAGCATACACCTCAGTGGTAGAGCTCTTGATTAGCACGTAGGAAGCCCTGGGTTCCGTCTCCAGGCCCTCAAGTCAGAAAACTCAAGTTCTTCTTTCAAGGAAATAATCACTAGCACTCTAATAGTAACATTTAGTAGTCTAAGATGGGAACATTTTTAATATAGTTTAAAAGGTAAGAATCAGTATAAGCAGAACAAAAAGATACATTAATCTATCTTTTTCACTCAGGATTCTTGTTACCCTCAGACCAATTACTAGAAATGGCATGTTCCTATAGTACCTAGGAAATCCTACATCCTACTGTTTCTAAGTTACACGAGTAACTCTGTGTTGGTGTAGCAATAAATGAGTGCAGCGCTATTTATTCCTATTACTCTAAGTGATATTCTTCAAGGCACGCAGTATTTCAGTTGGCCATTAGCTCTAATCAAGGTAGATATTTCCTTGGTTTCTTGAAAGTCACTAATGTCCAGAACAAACAAACAATAATAAAGGGTTACCTGGAAGTAAAATAAAACACAAAAAGTCAGAAGAGGCATAAAATACAAGAAAAGGGAGAAGGAGGAAAATTAGCCAAACAGGGCTCCCATTCCAAGGAGGTGAAGAGAGCACCTCATGGTGGATGCGCAAGGCAAAGCAAATCGCTCAGTACACTGGGAGCCAGGGAGCAAGACAAGGAAGGGACAGTGTCCCAGGCCACTCTGAGGGCATGCTCCAGCAACCCCAGGCTTCCCACCCATCCTCACCTCCCAAGTGCAAGCACAAGGCCCTGAGTTCAATTCCCAGCACAAAAACAAAAACAAAAAAAAAAAACAACAAAAAAAAACATGTTGGTTATATGTTTCACAGAAAATATTATGGTATAGGAAAACATTATCAATAAGATTAAATTATATAGTTTATAATATGGAAATTATAATACCAGGATTGCTTTTCTTTCTTAAATGTGAGGGGAAAACTTTACTCCAAAAGCTAAAGACTCTAATGAATAAACTCTCTGAAAGTAGGCATTGACTTCAAACATTAGAAGTAACCCACACACATGTGTGTTGTTTTTTAAAAAAATGTAATGCCTTGTACTCCCACTCACTTTCTTCACTTGAAGGAGAGTTTCTTAGATCATGTTTTCTTCTCTTTCTTCATTTGGAAACAGAAAAAGATACTATGCAGTACTGGGTAAAAGAACCAGTCAATTTTTTGTTTTTGTTTTTTAGTAACTTTAGCAAGAGGTCCAAGTACCTGATTGAATAATTGTAACAAATACTAAAATCCCAGAGGTGAGGTGCCAATAATCACCTGACCTGCTATTTGCTGATGTAACTTTTCTACATTTAAAAATCAATCAACTATAAACTCTCAACAAACTTTAACAATCAACTATAAACTGTTTTAAGGTTTCTGTTCAGATTCTTTATTAACAAGATCTGAGAAAGTCTAGAACAAAAGTTTTATTAGAGTAGATGTTTTTCCTGGGAGACTTCAAAATACCATGTTGTAACAGTCAAACTGAAAGCTGTGGTTGACAACAAAAGCATCTTACTATATTGCTTTAGTGAATCTATACTATTATGAAATGTTGCTAACTAACCTGTAAGAAAATCATGCAATTTAGAAAATGTCTTCTGATTTAAAAAGTCCACAAGTAAATTATGAGGTGTAAAAAAGCTGTGTAAAAAGCAGTGTGCTAGGCATTAAGCTCTGGAATGGGAACCTAAACGTGTAAATACACAAAAGCAAGAAAGGGTGAAGACTGTGATAGAATAAAATTCTTACAGAATAGAGAGCAACACTTAAAAACTACTTCAAGTTGGACTGTCCATCACTATAAACAAGGACTAGGGAGTTCCCTAAGTAATATTCTTTTCTCCAGTCTCAGAAATGTCAGCTTTGCCTGATGGAAGGTTTGAGATGTAGACTCAAAATCAAGCTAATTCCAGTCAGAGCTCCCAACCACAGGGGTTAAAAGGCAGGAATATTCAGAAGCTTTGTCAGTGAACTGGGAATAACACATTAACAGTCATATGTAAAACAACACCTTCTACTGAGAAAGCAGCAAGCCCCAGTAAGATGTTCCTATTAATATCCAGAAAATATTTTTAAATTTCAGGCTAGATTTTTACCTATGCATAAAGGAAAGCCGATCTCAACCCCAGGCCATGAATCAAAAAGAGAAATAACACTTATTCTTTTTTAACAGAGTGCAGAAAATAAAAGATTGGGACATTAATAGAAATACAGTAAGGAAAAAATTAAACAAGAAAAATATGATCTTACCCAGTGTAAATGCTCTCATACACTGCAAACAGCTGTGTAAATTGGCACAACTCTTTTTTGAAAGCAATCTGTCAAATGGTTTCTAGAGTCATTATTTATGACCTTTGATACAATTCTACTTCTAAAAATTTGTACTAGGGAAATAGTCCTAGAAATGAAAAAGGCTAGACATACATTAGTAGCACAATACAGAGCAGGGAAAATGCACTGAAAACTCTAATAGGTTTGAAAATATTAATTATAAAGTAGCCACTTGCGAGCAATTGTATACAGGCATTAAAATAATGGATATAAACATAAACAAAAAATAAAATGTATTCTAGAAAATGTTAAATAGAAAGGGCAGGAGATAAAATTATAATTCAAATGAATATACAACTATTTTTGAGGTATGCAAGGAAGGACAAATGAAATTATAATATTAGTAATTAAACTAGGAGGGTAGGGTTAATGGGTGATTTTAATCTTTTTGCTTTTTAAAAGTTCTTCTAAATGTTTAGTGAAATTCTTATAATGTATAAACAGAATTTGTGAAAACAAATTTAGAAGTAATCAAGAGCAAGGAGAGCATAATTATTGATTAACTGATTCAAGTCAATATAGATTAGAGAGAAGATTCAATTTAAAATAGATACATTTTAAAAAACCAAATATATTTGTCAATGTGTGCAAAGGTCTTGTTATAAAGCAACCTGAACTAAAATATGTTTCATTCCATGTAGGAGATAAGCAATAATTTAGCTATTTAAAAAAATCTAGAATACTTCAAAAAAAAATACAACATTTAATTTAGACTTTTTAAACACTAAAACAACTATCCCACTTTCTTATATAGATAATTAAACTGCTTGATAGTTTTTATAATTTCATGTTTTACAAGAATACCACTTGTCTCTTCATAATGATTTTTATGTATTTACAAAAATACCATTTGTCTTTTCTTATTTCTCTACTGTGAAAAGGGATTTAAAATTCTGGCTCCTGAAAAGTTATAAAGAAAAAAATATTAAAAATAAAACTGTATTCAATGTTCTTCCCAGTTATATAATCACTGGCTACTATTTTTGATAATTTAAAATTTCTTATGCTGTTTTGTAGCATAACAACCAGAAAAAGGGCAGGCATCCCTCTCTTGGCAAGGATTTAAGGGGGGAAGAAGTTGAAAGTGAATAGTATTAGAAATAATGTGTTTCAAACTATATCAACCAACAGAAATTAATCCCTCCAACAAGAATTGCCTGAAACAAAATGAAGCACTTAGTACTATTCTTAGGGAAATAACAAAAGTTAATGTTACATTATTCAGTAGACACTGTAACTATGCTTTCAATCAATTCGTTATCTAGCCAATCTGGTCATTACTGCCATAGGATTTACGACATTAAGACCACACTGCAGGTGCATTTGCACAGTCTTAATTCTCCATTGAGCAGGTTGCTTGGAACAATATTTTACTCATTGCTTACTACTACCCTTTTGACACAAGGTCCTGACCAAGTGCTTTAACACATGCAGGGTAAAATGAAGTCATTCCAGACAGGATGACTATACTTCTGATTTGCTAAGACACTCCTGGTTTAGTGACTGGTGACAATATAATTTAAAAATAGCATACTCTTTCACTTTCAAAGTGTCTTGGTTTGGACAATAAACTATCTGGTGACTAACTGCAGATCAGTGATGATCACTGTGAAAGTGGTCAGCAGACTTCCCAGAGTGCAGTGGCTGCAGCAGGGCCCTGAGCACCTGCACACGGAGCAGCAGAGGAGGAAGGGGCAACAGCTCGCCACCCCCATGCTCATGAGTCTTGGGAAGAGCAGATCCTGCACAGTCAGATTCTGCCAAAGGCTGGTTCCCAGGTAGATCCATACCAAAGGGACCCTCCTTTCTCCACGCAATGGAAAGATTTCAGAAAGCTTGTAAAGTTGACATCCAAAATCTAAGTTTTGGGTGTTGACATGATGCTCAAAAAGTTTTGTATTTTAAACATTTTGGATTCTGGTTTTTGGATTGATGATACTCAATCAGTAAAGTTTATGCTAATATTCCAAAGTTCAAAAACATTCAAAATCTTACATTTCAGATAACAGTTCATCTACCTGTTCTATAGCTCCAAACAAGCCGAAGGAAAAATGCAATAAATCTGTGTACCCCAAAGCACCTCTGAGACAGAATCCATGTAAAAAAATGATTTAACTGGAATAAACCTCACACATTATTATTCCACTCTGAAGAATGACTTTGTAAGATCAGCCATCAGAAAAAAAAAAAATCCCTTAATAAGGTTTAACTAACCTCTGAATTGGAGTTTTGTTTCTTGTTTTCCAGTGCTGGGGACTGAACCTGGGGCTTCATATGCAGTCATCTACCACTGAAGCACACCCTGAATGGAGCTCTATTGTTTCTAAATAGATTTAATTAGGGCAAACATTTTGTTACTAGTTGAACTGTGTCACCCTCAAAACTCATCTGTGGAAGTCCTGATACCAGTACTTCGTAATGTAACTGGAACTGGAGAGAGGGTTTCCAATGACATCACGGAGTTAAAACAAGGCCATCTATCCAGCATGATTGGGTCCTTACAGGGGAGACGAGAACACAGATAGGAGGCTAGAGGAGGGAAAGCACAGTAGGAAGATGACCATCTTCTTACAGATGAGACAGAGAGAAGGCACAGAAACCAAGCCTCAACAGCCTGATCGTACACTTTCAGTTTCAAATACATTTGTGTTGCTTACTCTGTGGCACTGTTACAACAGCCCTAGCAAACTAATACATATTTCTAAATAGATGTGTGACATTCATGAGGAAGGGACAAAAGTTTAAAGTAGGTAAAACGTTTTTTACATATTTTAGAGTGAATTTCTGATGTTTTTCAAGTAGGCATTCATTTAAGAGTCATATTAGTGTTCAACAAGAGCCTAGTCATTTTTCCAGCAGGAATTTATTTAAGAATCATATTAATGTTCAACAAGAGCCTAGTAGTTTAACTTCAACGAAACAAATAAAAATAAGTATAATCTAATCTTAGTTGATGTGAAGTTTAGAATTTGAGCAGATACTGTATCTGTCAAACACAGCTTCTCACAGTCCATGTTAATCTGCCTGACTCAGCAAATAAGTATTTTGCAAACAATTAATGCATATTACAACATCATACAGGGTAAGAACATACGAAGGCCCACTGGGCTTTAGTGCAGCAGAGCACAAAAAGTTCACTGATCTGGTTTCAGATTCCACATTACAACGAACCTTTTAACCAGCACTTGTTGAATTCTGGTAGAGCAGCACAAAGGAATAGTCACAACTACCTAGAAAAAGTTACTAAAACACTCACTTTTAATTATACAACAGTTGGACTGTCTTTACATATGTCAAACAAAACATGTTGCAAAAGACTGAATGCAGAAACAGATGTGAGAATTCAGCTATTTTCTAAAGTTAATCAATAAAAACTATAAAATTCTCAGACAATGATATCCTTTGTTGATGTTTTTGTTTTGGAATTATATTTTCATAAAACTATGTTACAGATATAACCTGCAACAAGTTCATTACTGCTACTTTACAATGAACTTGTAAGTTTTAAGATAATTTCTCAGTTTTACTTTTTAAAAAAATGAGTAATGAGTAATACACAATATTTAAAACAAGAGAAGGCAAAAAGGGGGAAAGAAAAAGAAAATAAAGCAAAGAGAAAAGTACTAATACAGTTGATAGTGATGTGTTAATATGAATAATCACTTTAAACGTAAATGGCTTAAACTCAGGATTTAATACAGTAAATATGGTAGTGACAGACTACATAAGCAGAACCTCTTCAAGTCTGTGTTATGGACTGAATTCACTCCCTCTCAAAACTTACGTGCTGAAGACCTCATCCCAATGTGGCAGTATTTGGAAACAGAGTATTTTTTAAAATTAAAAAAAAAATTTAATGGACACAGAGAAAGGAGGTAACTGAGGGTTCCCATCCACCAGGGCGAGTGTCTGTGAGAAGAGGCAGAGATGTGTGCCCCTTTTCTCTGAGTGCCTACACACAGGCCGGGTAGCCACAGTGAGGGGTGCCCCCAGGCTCCACTCTGTCAGCACCCTGGTCTTGTACTGCAGGCTCCTGAACTTCGAGGAAGTTAGTGATGGATACTTACACCATACATATGTTTCTGTAATGGCAGCCCTAAAAGTCTAACAGAGTCTCCCACAACTTTGGTCCTGAGACCAAAAATCTTGAAAACCACTGAATTAGACAATAATCATTTCACTGTATAAATTAAAATGTGTGTAAACAATCTTACTCGATAGTTGTAACTTGGAAAAGTATGGCAGCCCTCGTTAGTTATTCAAAACAGAAAGAAAGAAAGACACAAGGTCATCTTTTGAATAACCTTACTTTTACTTGACGTATATAATCATGGAACATTTGAGTGCACATGCGAAAGGTAGAAACCAAGTGTGGAAGAGTTAACGCAGGGTGCAGAGGCACTTGTTACCATCTTGAGGAGCCAGCCTCGTTGACTGGTTTGATGACTGCATCCCACCCCTTAGAGTACATGGTAAGTCTACTAACTTTCTGAATATCAAGTCAGACACAAAATGAAGGAATGAGGAAAAATAATTGAATTATAAGATTTGCAATCAAATCAATATAGATAAATAGGTTAAGTGCGATTTTTTAACCACATAAAACTTTAAGAATATAGGGAAATAAACTGTTAATAATAATTAGTCATCAATAGTAACAAACTACTTCAGTACATGCAAAAATTATTTTCTCATCTCCTAGTAACTGCGGTTGAAGGTAAAAATGGTAACAGAGCTGTGGATGGAAGCCATCTAAAGATGAAAATTTCACTGGAAAGGATTCTTAAATAATTAAGTTATAAAAGTGCAGACGAGTAAAAAAATGCCTTTCCCTCAATGAGCTTCGGAATTTCACAGACACATGTACGTTCTTGGCTTGCTTTTAAAAACAAACTGCACTCAAGTACAACAGTTTTATGTAGAGCAATACTCTAATCTAAAAATCAGGCAAAATGCTTAATTTCCGAGCTCTAAGTCCCAGGGATAGCATTCAAAATTACATTTTAGTAAATTTTATTTCATATAACTTTGTATGGAAAGAAAATATTAATTGAACTGGTACTTAACTTTTCTCTAGGTTTAATTTTTATATGAAAAAATAATTATGCACTCTGTTTGGAAAAGCATTCCAATCCATGGGTATGCAAGTATGATTTTTATCTTATGAGAATTTCTCCATGTTCCAGTTACTTCATTCCTTATTACATGCTGCAAAAAGCAGTAATAGTTCTTATAGCCAAATATCACCCTGTAAGATACTAGGTGGCTTTCAATATTTACCATATAAGTCATGCATGAAATTTAAACATTACAAAAAACGACTTACCAGTTGACACTCCTGAAATATGCACATTTTCAGAATGTTCTGCAAGAGCGCTGCTTCCTAAAATTAAACATAATGAATAAACTAATTTCCAAGATAAAATTTATAAAAACTTTCAGATCTTTCTTTAAAAGACAAACAGCTACGCAGAACATTTCATATTCAGAAACTAAACTAAAATTTCTATAGTAATCTTTAAAACACTAGGAAGCCCCAAATCATAACACAGCAGGAAAAAATGAAGCATTTTGAAAATGACAATGCAGTGTAATAATAAAGGGAATATATACAGATGTGATTAACGTCAGAAAGAATAATCAAAGGTGAACTCTACTACTATCTCTTAAAATAGCATGTCTCCTTTTTAGTGATCTTACCTTTTTCCACCCAGAAATTATTGACTTGTTTTCTATCACTGGATTCCTGAATCATGTCCGGTTTTAAAACCTGCTTTTTCTAGTGTCTGACTTTACCTTTCTCTTTATAAACTCCTCTCTCCCTTTTTCCCTTTTTGTTTTTTTGTGGCTGCTTAGGGTGACAGTGTGTTGCACTTGCATCCTCTCCACTCCCAATGACCCTGTCCTAATCAACAGGTCACTGCTTTGAGCCTGGCTGCTCGTGTTTTAAATTCTTCTCTCCAGTCCAGCACCCTCCCCCCACTGCCTTTTCTCTCTTCGAATCTGCTTTGCCAAGAGTCTTGAGGAAGAAGCTGCCTGCCCAGTGAACAGGGGATTATATGAAGCAGTCCAAGGGTGAGATGGGGAACATGAAGGAACTAGACCTTGGCAACTGTGTTCTTTTCACTGTATTTGTTTAAAGTGTTTCCCTCTAAGGTTGGGTTAAACCTACAGTTCTGGCTGATGACACTCAATAAAAACGAAACAAAACAAACAGCATTTCTCTTACAGCAAGTACAATCAGCCACAATCAGCCAGGACTACAATGTAATTACTCTGAGAACCACACATGTTGGTACTTTTTTTTACATAAAGTCTTGCATTATTGTTTTCTATGTCTTTCCACCTTTTCTCATCAACAACTCTAACAGTTTAAAAGCAATGAGGGCTATATCCTAGTTTGGAAGCCCTTTATTTTCTATACCTCATTCCTGAGTTGGGCACACAGAAATAGTCCAATAACTTATAGAATGCCACCCTAATAAAAGTAGGTGGGGATCTAGCTCAGTGGTTAGAAGTGCTTGCCTTGCAAGCAGAAGGCCCTGAGTTCAATTCCTAGCACCAAAAAACAAACAAACAAACAAACAAAAACCCAAAATAAAATAAAATAAAAGTAGGGCTCTAATCAAATCCCATTTAAAGTATAAGAATATTTAATTTACTGCCTCAATTAATGTGAGAAGTGTCCCATCATGTACTCACTTCTTGAAAAATATTTTTTACTGTAAATTGCTTCCCTCTACCTCTGTTCTTTCCTGTACAGGTTGCTCATTACCTCTAAGTTTGGTCTCCTGCCCATTAACTGGATCTGCATCACAACTGCCCACACACCCACAGACAGGGGCAGAATTCTCTTTGATGATGGAAATAGAGCAAACAACACCACTGTATTGGCAGCTTTTCCTTTACAGATCTCCCTTCTGACTGCTCCAGTGTTGCACGGCACCTCCCCTACACCAAGCTGTTCACACTGAGGGCACAGGGCCTGGAACAGTGCTGATGCTGAGAGCCAGGGACTGGTACAGGAGGGCTGCCGTAAGGACGACAATGGAATCAGGCCCACTGAGCACTTGACAAAGCGGCCAGCACAGAGCTTTGAGCAGGTATTCATTTCTGCAACTCTATGTAAAGCACATTATTATTACTAAAGAGTAACAATAACAAAACCACATTTTTAGCAAACTATAGCTATATCCTTCAAAATGCAAAGAACTGTTACGTTTCTCTCAATTAATAATGATAGAGTAGAAAGGTAAAACGGATGTGTAAGGCACAGTAAGTATATAAATAAACGTGATCAGAGTTAATCAAGTACTGTGTGCTAATACCATATAAGGCACAATTTCTTCTTCCCAGCAATGTTAAATGCTACATACATAGAACTGAAACTACTAGAAAGTGCCCATGTACCTCTTTACCAGCGTGTACTTGTAAAAACAGCAAAAGCAAAGTAGGAAGCAGATTCAATGAAACACCTCCAAGCTGTCCAAAGAGCATTATAAATTGCTTCAACCCTCGCTAATCAAGTACAAGAACAGTACTGCACTCTTGGGATTCACCCTAGATTACCAAATCAAACTTTAACAAGATCCTCTCCTCTTCTCGGTAATCTGGGTGCATGTTCCAGTTTGAGACACATGGTAAGGTTTCAGCTTGAACCTTCTGTATTCTACACAACCATAAATCAAGGTGTGTCACCTGTGACTGTGCTGCTCAGGCTTCCGTGTCAACTGATCTGTCACTTTGACAAGTGGCTTCTGGAGAGTGACTGGACCATCAGCCAGCTGTCTCCCAGCTAATGTGCAGTCAGGAGGTAGGGCCCAGTCTCTGCCTCTCTTTGTGTGCGTGTGTCTCTCTCTTTCTCCCTGTCCCTCTCCTTCCCGCCTCCCCTCCTTCTCCTGCTGTGCTCTGCTTCCCAGCAGCCACCACAGCCTTCCCTATGACATTCCTGCCTGCAGCCAGTCCACCATGGACTGAAACCTCCAAACCATGAGCCAAATAAACTGTTTCTCCCTTTAAATTCTAGGTGTCAATTATTTTGTCCTAGCAATGGGAATTCTGATTAACAAATTTTCTAATATCCTTAAAGCAGCAAATGAAACTATGAGTTTTATTATCGGGTATATCTTATACATTAAATCTTTTTCCCAAGACAGGCAGAAGGAAATAAAAGTAGTGCAGTATAGTATTTATATGGCTTCTGTCCTACATTGCCAGAATGCTAACACCAATTCCACTACTTAGTGTGCAATTTAGGGCAAGCTAGCAACCTAACTTCTCTGGGCCTCCATCTCACCCCTAAAATGGAGATAAATTACCTGTCTTTTAGGGCTTAATGGAATTCTTTGAGATGGAAAAAAATGAATCTAAATCTATGTCATCATGTGAACGTGTCAATGATACAGCCTTTTAATAAAACACTTAGTAAACTATATGAAATAAGTCTACATGTGCTTAATTTGGTAGATATGTATATTACATTAAAATGTTTCAGAAGAGCATTATCGTATGCTCTAATTTTAACTTTAAAATTATGTATGGACAATTTACAATAGGTATGTATACAAGCAAGTCATATCTATGTATACAAATGTGTATCTTAAGGGTACGTACAAACTGGAGAAAAACTTCTGTAACGGGGATTAGAAAGACTGTTTTCTAACTTTAACAGTGACTAAATTTGTTACAAATACAATCACATTTTGTTATTCATATTATAAAAAAGGAAAAAAATAAGAACAAGATATAGTTAATTTGCCACTATTCTGGATAGATAGGAATCCGATAAACATTGTGGTAAGTATTAGAAAATATTATTTCAGAAAAATATCAATGATTTTAAAAACTAGTACTACCTTAAAACATAATGATATGCAGATTTCCCACACGTTGTTTCTAACTTAAGCATAGTCATAGTCAGTTTTAAAAAAAAAATGGTAATTTCCATTAACACCAAATAACTATCTTTTTAATTGTTGTTAGACGTTTCTGATTATGAACATCACTTGAAATATGGGTTACTTAATTTAGATGTACTGTTATTCTGAAAAAAAATTTTTATGAAGATGTCACTTATATAACAGTTATTTCCATGTTAGCAGCAGATAGCCCGAAGAAAAGTGCTATCTGCTGTTAGCACAAAGCAAATTACACTCTCCCTACAGTCATCTCCCTAGAAAAACCACATCTCAAACACCAAAACATGCACTCGTACTCCACCCACCTTTCTACAACTGTGGTGGTTCATTTGAGCCTTTGTAGATATTCTCACAGAGACCCAGAGTGATATACAGGAAAATGTACAGTCTTGCAGAAGTTACTTCTATAACCATACATTAGCAGCTAACTAGCATATAAGTCAGATGATTAAGTAGAAAACTCCTGAACAATAGTTTCTCAAGAAAAAGTTTCATTACTACCCAAAGGAAACAGTATCTTATAACCTAATCCTTTCCCCCAGTCCCACTAACTAAACACTAAAAGATTATCATCTGTTACTCTCCTCTTGTCTTGACTGCAACAGGAGAGAGGCCTGAGGAAAGAAATGCTGATTTGGGAAGAAGCTGCAAGGGCAGGAGGCGGGTTCTGGTACTGCACTCCGTGGAATCCAACCGGGTTCTCCTGTACTTAGTCGTGAATCTTAATTCAACTGCTGTACCTCTCCTGTGTCTAAGGTTATGATCTCTACATTCCTTTTGCTTTTTTCTTTCAGTTCTTTTATTTATTTGTTCTTTTTATACAGGAACCAAAGATTTCAGGACTAGCTAATAAATACACCTAAGATTTAACAGGTATGTGCCAGCCAAATCCTAAGTGCCCCCCAAGCCCTCAGCTAACCCTTAAAACAGTGGCTCATTTTGCAGATGAGAAAAATAAAGTTTCTAGTTGTTTGGTAATTTTTTCAAAGAACTAGTAACTGGATAAACTGAAACTTCAAATCCAGTCATTAAGATTTGTGTTCCTTACTTTTCAAAAGATTCAGCTTCTGTACTGATTCCTGTGACATTAAGAAGTTTGTGTTCTTTACTTAAAAAAACCAAAATTCAGGCTTTATACCAATTCCCATAGCATTAAGAAATTTATGATACTTTTTTTGTTTCTTTTCAGTACTGGGGCTGAGCTACATACACTTCACCCTGAGCTACATATATCCCTGGCCCCTTTAATTTCTCTATTTAGAGAAAGGGCCTTGCTAAGTTGCTAACTTCCCAGGCTGGGCTCAAACTTGGGATCTTCCTGTCTCAGCCTCCCACAGTGTTAGAATTATAAGCCTATACCACTACACCTGGATGCTTATTTTTGAAAAAATGAATTCAGACATGAATATAGTTGTCTGTAAGAGTGCTTACTTCTCAAAATTGAAATCCACCTGTCACAGCTATTCTAATTTGAGAGAAAAACATGAAAAGTTAAGTATGAGTCAGCTCCAAGTAATTAACATGCTCAGCACCCTACAACTTCTTTTCCGCTACTGCAGTGAGAGCAGTGATCAGTCATAAATATACACATACATAAACTAAAAAATAAAATTGTTCTTATTTTACTATACTTTAAGGAAAAAGTCCAACATCCTAGCAGGGCTTATCAAACTCGCCAGTGTGGCTCTTCCTATTTCTAAAGTTTCATTTCTTCTCATCCACTTTCCCATTCTACCCCTTCTTCCTAATAATAACAGATTTCTTTTAGAAAAGTGTCAGCTGTCTCTCTCACCTTTGACTTTCCTTTAGCATTACGGTATTTCTTCAGTGAGGAGTCTCCTGATTCTCAGATTCTGTTACAGGTTCCTAAGGTATAAAATACTACCACCTTTTGGAAATTTACATATCTGCATTGTGCCTGTCATTCCCCACTGTCCTGAATTTAGGGATGGAGAAGGGAGGGAAGAATGGGGGTGGGTGGGTGGGCTGGCAAATGAGACACAGCTGAGTCTTGTTTTCCAACCCCAGTGACTAGCACAAAACAGAACACACAGTAGGGGATACTTAGCCATATCAGCTCAAATAAATAGTCAAATTGATTCGTGAGAGTATGCACAGTTTTGGCTACCAAAGAGTTGACAATCTACTGAGAAAATAAATGAAAATATACAAAACAAAAGGAAATACCACAAAACAAAGTAAAATTAGCAAGCTTCTTACTCAAGGGGGAAACCTTAGAGGTTTTTCTACTAAAAATAGGAATGGAAGACAGACTACTACATGTAGTTTCTAATGTTAGTTGTTGATATTAGATGAGAAAACAGAGGCATGTAAGAACTGCAAAAGAAGCCAGGCAGGGGAGGTGACCCATGTCTATAATCCCAGCACTCTGGGAGGCTGGGACAGGTGGATTTAAATTCCAGCCCAGCCTGGGCAATTTGACTTAGTGAGACCTTGTCTCAAGATAAAAATTAAAAGAGGGCTGGAGATGCAGTTTAGTGTGAAGGCCCTGGATTCAATCCCCAGGAGGGGAGGGGGAGAAGAAAAGTAAAACTATGTGCAGATAATACAATAGTGCATGTATTTGGGAAATACATATGCAATAGAAAAACAATTACAAACAGAAGATTTAGTAAAGTAGCAAGATACACAATAAGCACACAGGAAACAAGCAGAAAGGAAGACCCTGCTTTTGGTGGCAACAAAATTGCTAAAACACTGGGAAGCAGGACCCTGCTGCTGCTCATGACCAAGTAGCGCCTCTGCAGGGAGCAACGTAAGATCTGTGGGGGACATATGACTATGATTCAGGACCCCAGCAATGGGTTGTAAGACTGGTTCCTGAGAAAAAGGAAGCAACTGGCTTCCTGCCTGGAGAACACTGGACTCTGGTAGAGAGAGGACTGAGGCAGAGGGTGGAGATTTTAACAGGCTGGGACAGAGACGACGTGTTACAGTGGCTGAGGCAAGAAGGCTGAGTACCAGGGAATGGAGCCTTCCAAAACAAGAACAAAACAAAACAAAACACCTTAAAAATCTGCATCTGTATCAGAGTCCACGTCTCAGGCTGTGTGCTGAACTACCATGTGTAAGGCAGGACTTTACCAGGCCAGGCTAAGAACTACCACCGGATGCTGGAGGCTTACACACTCTAAGCTGGAAGACACAGCCATGCTGATGAGAAAGCCCGAGAAGTGTGAGGAACCCCTGGATATCCTTGCAGGAAGTACTACTCCCAGCTGATGGACAAAACTTTGAAACAAGCCTCCACTGCAACTCTCAAAACCTGCTCAGGGGCGCAATAAAATAGGACATGACTTTCAAAAGTAGTTTCTCTTCAATGTGAACACACACTAGGTAAGATACATGAAAATGTACCAAAAAAAGAAATTCTGAAAACACAGAGAACCAAAAAGGCCAAACCAATCATTTCACACTGTATGAGTCTATTACATAGTTTCACAACAGGAAACACTAATCTCCAGAGGTAAAAATCAATTTAGTGGTCACTTGGGTTGGGATGTAAAGGTGACCGACTCACAAGGGGCATGAAAGAACTTTCTGAAGTGATGGAAATGTCCCATAGCTTGACTGGGGTGCGTTACATGCAGTATGTGTGTTTGTCAAAATTCATCAAAATATAACCTCAAAATAGGTGCACTGTACTGTGTGCAAATTAAACCTCAATAAAGTTGGTTAAAAAAAAAAGTAAGTGATAAAGGCAGACAGGCCAGGCTTCAAGCATGATTCCAGAGATCTAGTTTCCCTTCCTCTTGATTCTGCTGGCTGTATTCCGTTTCTTTTCAAACCGTAAAGCTCCACCCCTTACATCCAGAGAAAGACAGTATTCCTGTGCCATCGCCTGCAGCAGCAAGTCTTGACATTGTCTGGTCAGAACAGCTTAGGTCACATGCCTATCTCTGACAAGGAAAACAAAAGCAGGTACAGTATAATGACTGACAGTGGCCTAGCAGGGAGGTATGGAAGGCTAAGGGGGCACTGGTAAGAAGGGGAAAAGTGGATGACAGGCAATCAACAAACCACTTCTGCAGCATTTTCCCTTCCAAATGACCGCAACTCTTCATCCTTGCATTCAGGAGCTGCACGGTCTGGGCTCCAAACAACCTCGTCAATTTTAATTTCCTCTACTCTGTTACACATCCAACACACTGTTTTTCCATTTTCTGTTTAAAACAACAAAACGTCCTCTTCTCTATGTTCATTTAAATGTTTAGAAATGTCAAGGCCCAACTAAGTGTTAACTTACCAAAAAGCTTGTGGGCTCAGCCTCCTAAGAAGGGACTACTTCAAACCCCGCGGCCAGCATTTTATATTCTCTAGTGAACTAACAGACCCAGGTACTGACCACCAACAGCTGCTAACATCAGAAAAAATGAGGCATTCTGTGCCTCCTGACAGGTGAACATACACACAAAAGGAAACACAACTGGTTCAAGTCCTTTCCTAATGCGGCACACTGTCCAAAGAACCTCCTGCACGATGGAAACGCTCCTGTAGAGGTGCAGTCTAATACTAATTAGTTCAACTATAAATTTGAAATAGCTCATGTCGCCAATGGCTCCCATATTAGATAGACTTAGAGCTCTAAATCCAATTATCAATTTACAGGAAAGGCAGAGGACAGAGGAACATTTTAAAATCACATTGTGGAAGTACATTCAGCAAACTCCAGACCGAAAAATTCTAGAGGAGAGTTTCTTCATATATACAGTAAAACTTTAAAACTTTTTTTAAAAATTGAGAAAGAACTTAAGAGTCTGAAAAAGGATTAAGAGAAAGATTAAATAATTACAAAGTGTGGACGGTATTGGGATTCTGATTTCATAAACATTTATGACATTCATGAGATAATTGTAAATTTAAATTTTTTAGTGAGATCAGGTAAGACAATTCTTGGAATAAACTGCATGACACATTTATTAAGAAATGAAGGCATCCCTGTCTCTTAGAGATGTTCTCTAAAATATTAATGGATAAAATAAATGATGCCTGTTTTCTTAAAAAAAAACTGTGATGGGGAGTAAGAGAACAGGCAATGAATGATATAGGAGATTAGCTAGGTTTTATGGCTGTTGAGACACAGGTTTGGGGTGCAGGGGTGTCCATTATCTTATTTATGTACTTTTACCCAAATATTTGAAATTCTCCATTACAAACAAAAACTGGGGGGGGACCCTCTCTGATAACGTATTATACTATTTATATGAAACAGAAAACGCCTGCATCAGACTTCTGCAAATGACTCATGTACCCTAAAATGTGTAGGTGTCCTAAGATCAATGTGTTTTGTATCAGACATGCTGTTTTATTCCCTCGGGATTTAACCTACTGCCTTAACCATGTAAACTACACAAAATAACACCTTTCTGATAATTTATTACAGTTTTACACTTCTAATTTAATTTTTATAGTAAGGGAGCATTATAAAGAACTTTACAGATAATATATAGAAATTAGGTGAGAAGATAAAAACATGAGGAAAGTAGACTTAAAACTCAGGTTTTAGAATCCTCAAATCTGACACTGTAGCCTGATAATCACTTTTATTTGTGAAGACATATGTGCATAAAACAAAGCCGGGTAAATACTACAGTTTTTAAACAATTTTTATTAGTACATATTTGCAGTACGTAGTGATTACAGTCATCACAGGGAGTTGAGACATGCATACACAACACATCTTAATTTTTTTGACTTCCCCTTGTCCTCCCCTCCCTCCATCTCTTATTTTCTAACTAGCAATAAGGCTCATATTCCCCAAGACCTACTGCGGTCTGCTAGAAAGGTAGACTTGATAGTGGAGAGCTCATTTTGCCCAGTTACATGCCAGCAGATCTAAAATCGAAGTGTGCAGAGTAGCTGCCTTTTTGTTTCTCAAAACCACTGTAAAATCTTGGCCCTCTGTTAAATGAGGTCCTATGGGTCAGGCTCTCATCTATGAAGACTGCTGTCCTTTTAACAGGAACAGACACCACAGAAAAGAGGCCAAGGGGAGACATGGTAAGAAGGATACCAAGAGCCAGGAAGAAAGGCCGTACCAGAAGCCAAACCTGACAGCATCCAGGTCTCGGACTTCCAGCCTCTAGAACAAAGAGAAAATAAATTCCTATTGTGTAAGACACCCAGTCTGGTATTTTGTTACAGTTGTCAAAACAAACTAACACACTTTTTCTAGGTGTAGCTGGACCAAGATTTTTGAGAATCCTTTGAAAGTGTACACAGAACTCAGTACATTTTTCTAGGAAAGGCTCCACAGTGTATAACAAATAATTATATGATACGCTTCATGCCAAAAAGATTAAGAAGTTCCTGGGCAATGTTTGTATATTCCTACTTTATTCAATTACTAGTCTCCTAAAATCATTTCTACAGCTTTTTTAATTGCAGTCATCCATTATGGATTTTTAGGAACTGGCTTGAATCTACTTGCTACTTAAAAGAAGAGCAATGATTATAACATTACTCATCATTATGGAAAGATGTATTATAATTTTAAACCATATTATTAGTGGACACGTGAGGCTACATGTTTTTATATGCTTAGAGTTCCCACAGTATTATGATAGTAAGATTTTACATTGGAAATGTCTTAGAAATAAGGGTATGGCATTGAACTAGTCAAGGTACAAATACTAAACAAAGACCAGCTCCTGTATCCAGAGAATGAACTCTCTCCCTTAAGGAACATGCAGGGATTTTTATGATTCCTGCTGCTGTGCATCAGTGAATGTACCTGCAATGGAAATAATTCCCTTTATTCTAAAATTAGCTTGAATTACTGATAAAAGAGCTCATGACAAAAACTAGGAATTTTATGACTACATGGCTTTACTGAGTCCTAACATATATGCTTAACAATACTTCAAATAAACTAATTGTTAAAACCATAGTCAACATCTGTAGATTTTGAATTTTTATTGACCTTGAACCAGTGCTATCTTTTTGCATCAAATATCCTGCTATTGTCTTTTTCCTACCTTATTATTTATGAAAGAGTAAGTAGTTTGTTTCTATTTCTAGCATCTCTCTAACCATAGAACATGAAGTTGTGAAGGTAACTATGCATCCCAGTGGCAGGGAAGATGGACCTCAAATTCACCAGGTCCATTACGAAGCCAAAAACGTGCCTACATCACTCTGGAGCCACATCATTCATTAGTCCCTCTCTTGCTTCACCTTCGGACATTATCTTTGGTTCCTTTGTCTCCTCTTAAATATATGCTCAGATAGTTCTTGTCCATTTAAACAAGTCCTTTCTTGCCAGTACACCTCCCTCTTTCCTGTTTTAGTCCCTCGGCCCCATTGTTTGTTATTGGGGGGGTGCTGGGGATCGAACTCAGGGTCTTGCTCTACCACTTGAGCGAAATCTCCAACCCGTTTGTTATTTTTAACCAAAGTTTTTGAAAGAAGAACTTACTAATGAAGCTTCCGTATCAATCATTTACTTCTGAACCCTCTCAGTCTAGCTTTTACCCTTGGCAAATTTCTGAAATGTAAGTAGCAAAGGTTACCAAAAATCTACTAGACAACACATTATCCCTAGAAACATCAACTCCGAATCCAGTGTCTGATAGTTGGAGAAAACCATACAACTATGGAGAACAGTGTCACTATGAATTCACGGCTTCAATTCATCTGGCTACTCAATGTTGATGCTTAATCTTTTAATAAAACCATATGCAGCTGCATTTCCAATTCCCTTTAAAACCGTATGGACCTCCATTATCCTTCTCAAGCCTCCAACCAACTTCCTCCTCCGATACGCCTAGTAAAAAAAAAAAAACCAAAACACTTCCTTGCCAATTACTCAGGGGTCTTTAAACATTCTCTTCTTGCCTTTCTAGAAAATCTTTCTAGTATGTATATTTAAAGGCTCAACTTCTCCAAGTTGGTATCTCCTGAATTTCTAGCCCTAATCAAACCTTTCAAATTTTACTTGGCCCCCAAGCATTCAACAAACGTGAGTACTTATCTTGAACCAGTCACTGTGGTTGGTGCTTTTCTCTACAGCAGTCCTGTAGAGAACTCAGAGATGGAGATACTATTCTTATTGTACATGCAAGAGATTGATTTAAACAAGTTCAGACACTTGTTCAAGGCCACTTAGTTGGTGAGTGCAACTGTCAGAATTTAAGCAGACTTTTTTCTAGCTCAAAATCCATAATCTTGAAATAACAGTAATAGCAGCTAACATGAGTATGCACTGTGTGCCAGATGATGTCTAAACAATTTGCATGTTCACCAGTACATTAAATAGCCACAATAACCTACGAAGGAAATGCTATTATTATTTCTACCCTTAGAGACTGTCGCTTTCAACCTACTGTGCCATCTCACCTTCGCATCACCTCGCATACCAAATTGTGTTCCTCACCTTGAATGGTCAGCGCCTCCCAGGAGTTCAAGTAGAAACCCAGAACCCCTTCCAGATTTCCTCTTTACCTCTCTGTCATTTCCCTTCTTTCCTAATTTCATGATACTGCTTTCTTGTTTATTTATTTGCATTAAATGTAAGCTCCACAAGAAGCACTGAATAATGCCCAGCTCATATTAGAGAATCAGTATTTGTTGAATGTAACAATAAATCAGTTTGCAAGCTGGTTTTATTTTTGATCTTGAAGCTCTCTGATCCTATGCACTGCCTTCTCTTGAATTTTCTTATTCTTTGCACTGCTATCAGATCTTTTTTAAAGGCACACCTGCTGTTAATCTTAAAAATTAACTAACTGTGCCAGTTGACCCTGATTCTCAATTTGACTGGACAAAGACACTCTGGGAGAGGTGGCTGGATTGAGGGCACTGAAGAGTTCCTAGCTGAATGAATTACAAGCATCAGGAAGTGGGGACTTGTTCGGGGAGGTGGGTCACAGGGGTGACCTCCAGGGCCGTATCTGGTCCCTGGCCCCTTCTTCTCTGGTGCCTCTCAACCCATTCTGCTTCCCAGATGCCATGAGTTGAGGAGTCTTCCTCCACCATGCCCTTTCATATGATGTTTCTGCCTTGGAGCCAGCAGACTATGAACTGAAACCTCTGAAACTGTGAGCCAAAACAAACCTTTCCGCCTTTAATTTGTGTGTTAGGCACTCTGTCCCAGCAAATGAGAAGCTGACCAATATGCTGGCCCAACTCCTTTGTACATAATAGCCTCTAGGCCATCCTGACCTCGTCTTCCCGATCTCAACCTCGGGCATCTGCTCTCCTTTTCTTTTTTACATTATATGCATACATTCTGGTTTCGGCACTGCTCAAGTACCCAAGTGTCTAAAATTCTGCTGTTTCTGAGAATGATGCTCCCTCTGCCCGGTGCAGTCTACCTTCTCCAGTGTGTCTGCCCAATCCAGGAGACACATCTCTACACATTGTGGGATGAGGCAGCGTCCTCCTGTGCCCCCTGTGCGTCACTTCAGTGTTGTGCGCATATCACTATCAAGAGCCCTGGCCATCTTTGGAGGCTATTAATTTAATTGCTATTCCCTTGCACCAAACTTTGAGTGCCTTAAGGGCAAAAAATTCTCTTTCTTTTTTCACTCCTTTCCCCCCTTTCTCGCTTTCTCCCTGACTTGCTATTCCCCAGCAGTAATCTCCCAGTTTCTGAGTGAGAGTGCAGTAAATGTTGATTAAATGATTCAAAATTATCAGACTGTGAAATAAGGCATGAAGCATTCGGTTCACATTTTAGTTTGTTAGAAAGGTAAAAGGGAAGGAAGAGAATAGAAAAGTAAAAGTGGAAGACAGGCATTCCTTTATCAATGAAGTGAGGAAACCACAGGGGAAGGGAGTCCAGATTCACCTGTTTACTCTGGAGACGGCCTTCCTGTCCCTGCCCTTCAGCATGTAAGGCACTGCACAGAGGGCACCTACAGCCCTTGAGCAGCCTCAGCCTTCAGACTGTAAGGTGCTCTCCTCTGTACTAGCTTTCCCATGTTGGGGGGAGCAGGGAAGGCCAGGACACCACTTTTCTCCATTTCTGATCATCAGGGACTCCAGGTTCTTAATAGTTTACAGCCCATCAACATGTTTAATTCTTTGTCCTGTAGGCAAATAGCTGGCTTCCATTACTTCTACTGGAACTTGAGTCTTCACTCACCTCCTCTTCCACAGGACCTTAGTGTGCTAAACTGACTTGGCATTATCCTAAGTATCAGTGTGAAGTTGAAGCTTGTTCTTTTAATGCAACTTTTAAAATTCATCCCATGTAAATACAGCTAACTCTGCTACATTGGTGTGCTCTCTCAGTAAAGAAAAGGAAAATATTTTCCAGTATGTATTTGTTGTTGCATACTTTCAGAGATTTTTATTTACGTATTAGGACAAACTATTTGGATAGGTATTGTCTCCAGTTTAAAAATAAAGAAAATGAACTTTGTAAGTTACAGTAGTAACTTACTCAAGATGACAAATTTAAAAAAACAGAACTAATACCCACACATATGTCTATTTTATTACAAAGATCATGCATTTAATTCCCTCAATGTACCTTTCAAAACACAAATAGGTCTTATTTTGGTTAATATTTCACAATTTACAACACTTTCATTTATATCCTTTTATTAAAAAAAAAAAAAGTCCCAGCAGTATATTCCCATTTTAAGGTCCAGGAAGTTGAAACACAGCAATTAACTACACAGAACTAAATCTAACAGGATCAAATTTCTGCTAAAAGCAGATGTCGACCAATCGTGGATAGATGATCCTCTGTTCATGACATCTAGACATATTGAACGGGAAAACCAGTGGTGTGCTTGCACTGAGAGAATCCAAGGGAGGAGGGTGTTTTCAAAAGGCAGGCTGGTGCTGGTAGTTAAGGTAGAAGGCAATTTGTCTTGGAGGCAAAACTAGATTCTATTACAGACAGAGTATGATGTGATGGCACAGCAGAAAGTACCAAATCTTGAGCAAAGAGTCTTGAGTTTGACTCTTGCCTCTGTAACTTATTTTTCTGTTTGTGAAGTAGATTAACATAATGCCACGTCATTTCACCTCTATTTACCCCAATATGAGTCTTTGCCTCACCAGAATGCTATTACTTTAACAAAATTAATGATAATTCTTGGCACCATTTAATATAGTCAGGTGACAATCAGGTTTCCTTGACTGTCTCATGTCTACTTATAGTCTGCTTATTGGAAGCAGGACCCAGCGTCTCAATGTCACATCTTGGGATGGTGTGTTGAGGTGATACTTCTCTCATGTTCCACATCAGTGAAGTGCTACAGAAACCAGATTGGCTGTCCTGTAAAAGCTGCCCATATTCTGCGGTGTCACTTCCTTAACTTTACTCATCTAGTTTAAAAGCCAGCAAACCCTTCCTGTAAAGGGATGAGAACTCAAATATTTCAGGCTTTGTGGGCAACGCAGTCTCTGCTGTCACAGCAGCACAAAAGCAGCCACAGACAGAGCACACACCAACTAGGGCTGTGGCTCAATAAAGCGTAAAACCTTCCTCGGCGAGCACTGCCCTCTGCTTAGCCTGCGACGGTCTGCAGGAAGAAGGGGGACAAGGCTGGACTCTCTCCTCACCACTGCTCACTTTCCGAGTGTGGCGGCAGACTCTCGTCGTTCCCACTGGCACCAGGAATGCGGTGCTGTTGCAATGGCGTGTGTCTTATACAAATCCACCACTGTGAATGAACCTAGAAAATTCTTATGTATGCACTGCATTTCAACGACCTGTCTTCACTACTGCTTTTGGTACTCCACGCTCTCTCGTTTTTGGCCGACCGCCTCTTCACGCTGGTCCCTGCGTCTTTTCAGCATGAAAAACTAGTTACTGGTACTTCCCAATGCTTTCTGAAACAACAGACTATTCCAGGCTCATCTTCCATTTCTGCTGTTCCATGCTGGTCTCAGACACTCATCCGACCACCCCGGTTCCCTTCAGTCAGAAATGGTGTTTAGAGACCATAATTATAGTTCTCTTTGTGCTCACTGCTATCTTGCTATTCTTGTAACATTTCCCTGGAGAGGGCATCAAAATGTAATCTTAAATTCTATGGCCAAAGCTTTAATGTAATAAAATCTTACTGGAAAACAAATCCTGGCTCTGAATGAGTGAAAAATACTTCCTGTGTGGCTTAGTTTCCTGAAAAACAGTTAAAGTCAGAGATATCTCATAGTTCTAATAAAAAAAGATTAAATGAATATATAGAAAGCATTTTAAGCAATAATTAGTACATGGTAAGCAATAACAACTAGGCACACTCCAATCATTGTTATATTAATCCACTTTTATGACTCAATCATAGGGAAAGTAATAAAATATTTCAAACAAAAATTAGTAAAAGCTTGTTAATTACAGCATTACTTATGAATATAGTAAACAATCTAATGTTCAACATTAGGGAAATAGTTTATGAAGAGAGAGTGATATGGAAAATATCTAAGGCATGTCAAATACCAAAAAACTACCTCATAAGCCAAGACTGCCATTTCTACTAGTCAACTATATATGGTCATTTCATTGTGCTTTAATCACAGTTTTATTGTCCTTATTGACCATTTTGAACATTAGATTTTCATTAAATTGGTAGCTGGCATTTCTCTGACTGCTTTTGAAGTTAATCTTTGTTTATAATTTTATTATCCATCCAATTACTGTTGCTATAAATTGTTTTTATCCATTTGAGGAAAAAAGAAAATTAAAATTTGATGTAGAAAGTATTTGCATAAGTTATTTAATAATCTTACAACAAACCTTGAGGGTAGCTAGTGTAAAATCCAATAACCTAGCATCTTTTCATTTAGAAATCTCAATTAATAGCAAGACAGAATTAATTCAGAAAACATTAATAATCTGGCATCTCAGGCTCATTTATATCTAGCAGCACCACAACATAAGCTCTAGTAACAAATTAAAGGGAATAAATGCAGGAGAAATTAATCAGCTTGCTGCAAAGCTGCATTGAGTTTAGGGAGTTCTCTGAGTATTGCTACCAAGAGGTGATACAGTGTGTGGTCAGAAACACAGATTCTAGACAGCCATGCTACCACAGCCCTCTCACTTACTAATTATGTGACCTAGGCTAAACTACTTCTCTGTGCCTCAGTTTCCTTATCTGTAAAATGGGAATAGTAACAGTGTTATTATTTGTAGGTGGACAGGATTGTTACGACAAGCACATGAGTCTCTGTGTGTATGCAGCTGGCATGTTTGTGTCCCCCTAATTCTATGTTGGAGTTCTAATCCCAAGGTGACAGCATTATGAGGTGAGGCTTCAGACCTCAGCAGGTAATGACAAGCAATAGGAATGGCACTCTTATAAAAAAGACCCAAGAAGCCACCTAGCCATTTTGACCAAGTAAGGACACAGGTGGAAAGTGCTGAACATAAACCAGAAAGTGGCTGTTTACTGGACAATGAATCTGCCAACACCTTGATCTTAGACTTCCCGGCTTCCAGAACAGTGAAAAATAAATTTCTGCTGTTTATAAGCTACCCAGTTTATAGCACTTTGTTACAGCAGCCCAAGTGAACTAAGACATACATACATACACACACACACACACACACACGTACACGGTCACAGAGACATGCACAAAGTCACGTGCCTACAACACCTCTGGTTCAGAGAAACTGCTGTGTTTGCTGTGTAACCAGACGAGCTCATACTTCAGTCCCTCCTTGGCTCCTGGCTGCTTCTGCTACTTCACGTCACAGTGTGTTATTCAAATAGCATGCTGCATCGAAGCTATTTCACAGTAAAATATCGGTGACCAAGGTATGATTTTTTCAGAAAGTGCTCTAGATGATAATCTAGAGGTCCAGATATACCATCTTCTTATAAAAAAGAAAAACAAGAAAACAATCAGTATAGCAATTCCTAACCTGTGGTACCAAAGTACTGTTTCTTATACATGAATATGAAACAACACCTGATGATCCTGTTAAAATGCAGATTCTAACTCTGTATCCAGGGTAGAGCTTGAGATTCTGCATTTCCAACACCACCCCAGGTGGTACTAAGGCAGCTGGTACCAGAAAGGCAGTTTGAATACCAAGGAACTAAAGTTCATGAATGAGCTTCTAGAAGTTCTTGGACCACATGAAATATTCTGTGAATGTGCCTCAGCGGACTCTTTCCTGAGGAAAGAGTCTACAGTTCCTACCATATTCTCAAGGCGGGGGTGGGAGCACAGTGGAGGTGAGAAAGACAAATCACTCCACAGCTAAGACAAAACAAAACTGCCATAAAATATAAATCTTTGAAAAAAGATACTAAAGACAAAGCTTAATTTAGAAGACTGAGCTGTAGAGTCTTTAAATTGTAGACTTAAAAGATAAAATATAGAAGTCTAAGAGACAAAACAATAAAGCCAGAGTATCTAATACTCAGCAGAAGTTCTAAAAGAACAGAATTTGAACACATATGCATATGCAGACATCTCTATGTGCATTTCCACAATATATATGTGTGCATATATTCACACAAACACAGAAATACTGTGTATTTTGAGAAAATATCAGTATATATGGGCATGATCAAAATTACGGTGACTATTCACACTTTAAAAATGTATTACAGTAAAAAACACATTGCCATCAATCCTCCTTAAGACACTCCCCCTCACTTCAAACACACTTATCTCATCATTCTTGCCACTTTCTGAAGCTGTTCTGAAGTCCTCTTTTATGAGTGTCTTTATGAGATGTGATTAAAAAATACAGAGAATGCTGCTGCCAAGCACCATCCAACGAAAAGGCGGGCTCATACAAACATGACGCTGTGTTCTCATCCACTGTATTCACTGGTTCTGGCACTGTGCGACACCTGGTTCTTTCCCAAAGTCAAGATGACCATGAAAGGTAAATATTTTGAATTGATTTCGAGTATCCAGGAAGCCTCAAAAGCACAACTAAAGACTTCCCGAACTGCTCTAGAAAGTCGCAAGAATGATGGGATTAGTGTGTTCAAGGTGAGGGATGAATGGCAATATGTCTTTTACTGTAATAATTTTATTTACACATTCACTACAGTTTTACATCATATAACGGTCCACCAGATAACAAAGTAATACTGACTGGACATACCTATAAACTGGTGAAAAGTGTAAATTCCAAATACACCAAGGTACTTTTAAGTTTCTGAAAGAGCAAAAGTACAAGAACCAATATGGTATTTTACGGGTTTTTTTTTTTTTTTTTTTTTTTTGGTGCTGGGATTAGAACTCAGGGCCTTGTGTTTGTGAGGCAGGCGCTCTAGCCACTGAGCTAAATCCCCAGCCAATATGGTATTTTAAAGTTACAAGATGATAAAGTAACATAATCCTAAACCAGCCAAGTCATTTTAAAGTGTGAGGGCAAAATTTTAAAAAAATCATTTTCAGTTAAGGATACCTAAGAATATATACAGCCCAAGCATATTTCTGAGAGGGGCAAGAAGAGAAAAAACAATTCAAGAACGTGCTTCAACAAAATAAATTCAACCTGATTAAAGACTTCAAGAAAAATGATGTGAGACAGATAAAACAACGAGAACACAAGGGAGAGAAAGGAAAAAAAAACTAAGAAACTCAGAATAATTGTTGAGAACAGAGGTGAAAATTTTAATCAATTTTTAACCTTATTTTTGCTTTGTGAAATAAAATTTCAAACAAACAAAATAGAATAGTATATGTTTTCATGTATCAACCTCCCATACCCTCTGCTTCAGTAAAAGTAAAATGATTTTAATACAATCATTTAAAGGTGATTACAAATAAAAACAAGAATGTCTGCTCTTGCCATTTCTATTCAACATTGTACTAGGAAGTTTTAGTAAGGACAATTAGGCATGACAGAAAAAGTCATGTAGACCGGAAAGGATGAAGTATCTCTACTTAAATATGACATGATCATGTATATAAAAAACCCTAAAAAATTTATATAAATAAAAATCTATTAGAGTTAATAAACAAGTTCAGCAAAGTCATAGAATACAAGAAAGAATATATTCCTGTGTACCAGGAATGCCAATCAAACATCAAATTTTAAAAATTCCATTTAGAATAGTATGCAAAAAAATATAAATTTAACCAAAAAATGCAAAAGTTATACTCTGAAACTATAAAGCACTTTTGAAAGAAATGAAAGACTTACATAAATGGACCTAGGTTCATGGGTCAGGATTAAAATTGGTAAGACTGCAATTTTCATCATTGCTCTTACAGATTCAATGTGGTCCGTACCAAAATCTTCAGCTGCCTGCTTCCCCTTGAGGAACTAATTCTAAAATTCACATGAAAATTCAAGGACTCCAGAGTTGCTCAAACAATCCTGAAAAAGATGAATAAAGTGGAGGACCCAGATTTCTTGACTTCAAAATGTACAAAGCTAGAATAATGAGGGGACTGTGGTATTAACATCAGGATACACAGATAGATGGCTATAGATATCTATGTAAATGGAACAAAACTGATGGCTGGGAGGTAGGCTCAGAATTATGGTCAGTTGATTTTTTTCTTTTGACAAGGATATCAAAAATAGGGAAAGAATAGTGTTTTCAACAAGTAATGCTGGGCCAATAGGAAGCCAAATGCAAAAGAATGAACTGACCCCAATCTTGCTATACTGAAAAGTAAATAAATAAATAAATCAAAATACCTAACGGCAAGGACTAAACTATAGAATTCTTATAGGCCCAAATCTTCCTGACCTTGGATAAGGAACTTAATTCTTAGGTATGATGCAAGCACAAGCAACAAAACAGATGATCTATAACTGTCTCAAAAATCAAAAATGCTTGTACCTTGAAGGACAGGCACATAATAAAGTGAAAAAACAAACTACAGAACATGGAAAATATTCCCAAATCATACAACTTGTACAACTTAAAAAAAAAATTTAACCAATTAAGAAATGGGCAAAGGATTTGAATAGACAGTTCTCCAGTGCATACATAAAAGGCCAACAAACTCATGGAAAGAACTTCAACATTATTTATTAGGGAAATGCTAATCAAAACCACATGACATATCACTTCGCACCCATTAGGACAGCTGTTAAAGCCCTGATAAAGATGTGGAAAAACTGGAACCCTCATACTGCCAGTGGGAAGGTATGACAGTACCACCACCTGGAAACAGCTTGAAGTTCTTCAAAATGAGTTAGAAACCCTACTCATCCATATGTCCCCAACAGAACTGAAAATATACATCCACACAAAAAACTGTACACAAATATTCACAGCAGTATTAGCTAAAAAGTAGAAGTTACCCAAACATCTGTCAACTGATGAACAAAATGTGGTATACCCATGAGAATGGACTATTATTTGGCCAAAAAAGAATTAAGTACATTAAGTACTGAGTTATGCTACAACATGAACAAATCATAAACATACTATGCTAAATAAAAGAAAGCAGACACAAAATGATTATATCTATATGAAATGTTCAAAATAGGCAAATCTGTAGTGACAGTCAATTCATGGTTGCCAAGAGCTACAGGCAAAGGAGGAAAAAGTAAAAAACACACAAACAAAAACAGAAGGTAAAAGCTCCTTAATAGGTACAGGGTTTCCTTCTGAGCTGATGTGAATATTCTGAAATTAGATAGTGGCAATGGTTGTATAACTCTGTGACTATACTAAAAACAATTCTGAAAGGCTTAAATTCACTGCATAATACTGCTATTAAAAAAAGCATAATACACTGTGACCAAGTAATTATTTATCTTGAGAAAGGGCAGTTACATATTTAAAAAATCAATCAACACAATTCACAAATCTAAAAAGAAAAAAAAATCACGTTAATGATATTAACAAGATGTAGAAAAAGTATTTTTTTTTTAAATCCAGCATCTACTTATGACAAAAACTCTCAGCACATTAGGAATACTTATAAAGGAACTCCCTTAACTTGATAAAGGCACCTACAAAACTGGCAGCTACAGCTCTGCCCAGTGCTTTCCTGCCATGATGGGAAACAAGGCAAGCACTCTTTAAGCCTGACCTGACAGACTTTGGAAAGAAAAATACCACCATCCTTACTCACAGATGGAAAAATTATGTAGAAAAATCCCAGAGAAATCCCATAAATACTCCTAGAACTAACAGGCCATGAATCACAATTCACATGGACAAGTGAAGAACAACTGGAAACAAAAATTAAAGAATAGTATTATTTTAAGTAGCTTCTCCTCGAACTGGAGTGAGGTCTACACAACCCTTTGAATATAACAAACTCATTGAATTAAGTATTTTAAATAGTGAATTACAACTAGATAGGGAAAAGGAGGATAAAGAAGAAAGTTAAAAGAAAAGTAAGATGAAAGGGAAAAAAAAGGACAAGTGTAAATAAACTTGTTGCAAATAGAGAGGGGTGGGTGAATGGAAGGGCAGGGAGGGGAAGAGGGGGGAAAACCAAGATGTATCATGTACAGGTACAAAATAACCATGTTGATTATGATCATTATGTATACAATGTACCAATACATGTTCTTGGTAATAATAATAATAAAAAAAAAACCTGTTCAGTGTGAACCTTAAAAATAAAGCTCCCCCAAATATGTATAAATATATACCATTTAAAATTCTAGTATTTTGTAGATAAAGACAAGTTGATTCTAAAATGTGGGAATGACAGGGAAAAGGAATCAGAATAGTTAGGAAATTCAGACAATAAAATTGAGGAGACTACACTGCCCCAAACACTAGTGAGGGAAAGACACTAGCCCCCATTAAAAGGAGCCAGAGATAAGCGCTCAGCAGGCTTTCAGCTCTGAACCCCCCTACCACCTCATGGTAGCTATCTATCTTCTTTCTCTTCTATCTTCCTCCCCAAATAAACTGTCCTTTGTTATTTAAAAAAAACAAAAACAAAAAACTAGTGAATGTATTGCAGAGAAAAATGTATCAATATCAACTTGGTATGATATTGTCATGAATGCCAAAAAAGTTCAGTACTAAGAATCACATAAATATAATTTATTCCAGTTAAATTCCTTTATTCAGCAAGTATTATCTGGCCATATATCACTCTCTACAGTAGTTTGCCTAAGTGTAAAACAATTCCACTCTTTTCGTTAGATTTTTTTGTTTTGAAAATATATTGTCATTGTACACATTTTTATTTCGCCTATTGTTTATGATAATATGTAATGGGTATCTGCTAGTGTAAACAGATTATTATTTTAACAATTTTTCAATTTTAACTTCTAATATTATTTAAAGCATCTCTCTGATTTAAAAATCATTCTTTGGAGTCCCCCCAAATTGTGGAATCCTGAGACCTACAAGTTTGGGAACTGCTGCTGGACTATATTCCCTATGTTCATTTACCACAGTGTATTTATCCATTCAATTGTTGACATACACGAGGGTTAGGGTTAGGCGCTATGAATAGGTCTGTACATGTCTTTGGTACATAAATTATTAGCCTACTTTCGATGAGGTCATATGGAGGAGGAGGAGTTCAATTGCTGGGCAAAACGGCGTGAGTCTATTCAACTTTAATAGGCACTGTTTTGCAAATGGCTATTGAGCATTGGAAACACGGTTAGCTTAACTAAGAGGAGATATAAAATTTACACTGGATTTTGAAGACTTAGAATGAAAAACAACTCAGAATATCCCATTAATAGTTATTTTCATTAATCATGTTGTTCATTAGTCATTTTTATTGAATATATTGAAACAATAGTATTTTTAAATATACTGGGTTAAATATATTTAAACATTAATTTCATCAGTTTGTATTTTTTTTTTTAGCCTGGCTTAAAACCACACGACTCGCATTTGAAGCTCCTCTTTACAGAAGAAGAGCTCCTAGTTTTGAGGAACCAAGAAAACTCCCCAAAGGTGGCAGTGTATAAGGAAAGCCAAAAGACAAGTAGAGTCAGCCTAGCAAAGAGTGGTGGAGGGAAGACACCAGGCTGGTGGGATAGCCAGGAGACACAGAACCGTGAGGCGGGGTACAGGGAGGGAGGAGCAGGACTGGGGAGAGGGTGAGTGGCAGGAGACAAAGTGAAAAGGTCACTGCCAGCCAGAGCTGAGGGCTCTAGTGAATTACAGGTTTCAGCAAGAAAGTTACTCAGTCAGATCTGTATTTCAGAGAAGTCACCCAGCTGCTCTTTGTGTGGCCTGATGACCCAGAACAAGACCAGATCCAAGTCTAGTTGGGGGCTGCAATGGGAATGTAGGAGGGGAAAAGCCCTTTCCATGAAGACAGCAGCAGAAGAGATGTGTGCCTTAGGCAAGACATACTCTCAATGTTTCTTTTAAAGATAATAATAATAATGTTTTGTTTCTTTTAATGATAATAATAATAAAAATAATTACCTACTTCACATTCATTTTGAGGACTGACCACAGTATTTTTTGCAAAGATGTTCTGCATTCTAACAGTAAAAGGTTTTGGTGTCAATAAAAGCCAATGAGAAAAGCCAATAACAATTTCAAGAAACTGAATTATATTTCAGAATACATCAAATACAAAGATTCATCTTATATTTTCTCTGAAACAGACACTGAAAACCTAAAAGATGCTTTAACTATTAATGAAGTTGTCTGATAAAAGGCTTATTCCTCTCTTCATATTTGAAAAGGTAAATTCCAACCACCACAGTAGAATTACTACACCCCATTTAATTCTAATATGTAAAGATTAGCACCATTTTTCATTTCTCTAAAAACCAAAATGTAGGTGAATTAGAGGTAAGTATCAAGTTGTCTCCTTCGATGGTAAGAACGTCAGGGTAAAACAAGGTCCCTGTGGTACGATGATTTTAATTCTTCTGGAAAGATGCCCAGTAGAGGAATAGCTGGATCAAATGGAACCTCTAGTTCTAGTTTTTTGAGGAATCTCCATACTGATTTCCACAGTGGCTGGACCGATCTACAGTCCTACCAACAGTGGAGGAGGGTTCCTTTTTCCCCACAACTCTACCAGCATTTGTTATTGGTTCATTTTTTGATAATTGCTGTTCTTTCTGGAGTGAGATGGAATCTTAACTTTGTTTTGATTTGCCTCTCTTGTATGACTAGTGATACTGAACACTTTTTCATGTATTTATTTGCCATTTTTATTTCTTCATCTGAGAAATGTTTATTCATTTCAGATGCCCATTTTTGGATTGGGTCTTTAAATTTGGAAGGTTTGATTTTTTTGAGTTCTTTGTATATTCTAGAAGTTAGACCTTTGTCTAAGGGACAGCTGGCAAAATTTTTTTCCCAGTCTGTAGGTTTTTGCCCCACTCTATTGGTGATTTCTTTTGCTGTACAAAAGCCTTTTAATAGGATGTGGTCCCAAGGACTGATTCTTTGTATTATTTCCCGTGCAGTCTGGATATATGCACAACCATGTTTATAGCAACACAATTTGTAATAGCCAAGTCCTGGAAACAACCTAAATGCCCAACAACTAATGAATGGCTAAAAAAGATGTGGTTTTTCTACATAATGGAGTACTACTCTGCCATAAAAAGATAAACTAGAGACATCTGTAGGTAAATGGATGCACTTGAGAACATACTCTTAATTGAAATAAATCAGACACTCATGAGCACATGTAGAATTGTTTCTCTGATATGAGAAACTATAAGTGTAAATAAGGACAAAGAAGTATAATAGATATTATATAAAAGGAAGATAATATTCAAAAGAGGAGAACTAGAAAGGGAGAAGGGGGGAAAGGAAGGGAAAAAGGAAAGAAATGGGAAAGGGAAAAATGGGAAAATACAAAAGAAAAAATATATAAATAAATCTGCTGTAAACAGGGAAGAGGGGAGCAGAAGGGAGGAGGGGAAGAGGGGGGAAAACCAAGATACATCATGTACAGGTACAAAATAACCATGATGAATGTGATCATTATGTATACAATGTACTAATACATGTTCTTGGTAAAAATAAATAAATAAATAAATAAATAAATAAAATAAAATAAAATAAAACAAGGTCCCTCTTCACACTGATACTAGTAGTGTGGTAGGAGCAAGGTGCGGCTAAGGTTGACTGGCAAGGGGGCAGGACCTGGAGGAATGGCTTGGACCTGATGTCAGCCCCAGAGAAGGGACCTGGACTTGACCTCAGCCTTGTGGGAGTGACCACAACCTCTCTCTCATCAGCCTGACGGGCCAATTTCAAGCACTGCCCCTCCCACACAGACAGTAGGGGTTCTCCTCGGTTTCCGAAGGAACCCCATTCTATAAATAGAAATGCCACCGGAAGGAAGGCCCCTTCCTTTCTCAGGCACCAGGGGAAGCCTCTGTCTGGGCACACTGAAGAGGGGGTCTCCCTCTTTCCCAAGGCTTTGCTCTTTGAGGACCAGCACTGCTGACAGCGCCTCCACGGCTTTTTCCCTGTTTGACCTGCACTTGCTCTGTGGGGCCAGCTCTTCTTTTTTGGTCTATAATTTTGAATAAAACTTTGCAATTACTTTTGCTGCCCTTGTTCAATTCTTTGTTCGAGGGGAGAAGAACCCAGCAATATCAGAATCTACCTGGTAACAGCAGAGCAGTGAGTCATCAAACATTGAAAAGGAAAACCAGAAAATTGTTCTCATGGATTCATTTACATTTAAGTTTTGGGACCTACTAAAGTTACAGCTTCTATAAATAAGCCATACAATCCAGAAAAAAATGTAAAAGGTCACTCTCCTCTTCCAAATATGTTCTGAAATTCACTAATCTACTAATACAGTCTTGACTCTTCCTAAAACATAAAGCAAATTTACTGATCACATAAAAGCACTTAACTTGGGCAACGAAGGTACCTGAAGCCCAGCTTTGTCCCATCTCTCCCTTCTTGCCAGAAGTACTCCTAAAGACTGTAGAAAGTTACCTTCTGTACTCACGTCACTGATAGAAATGCCAGCCCAAGAGCTGGATCTTCCACCAGACCCTTCTGAAGCTCTCTTCTTGCTCCTCAGCTCCTCATACCTCATTCTCATCTGCTGTTCACCTACTCACCACAGTATCACTTCTTACACTGCGTGTTCTTAGTCATCTTCAGGTTAAGTAATAGAAATTTAACTTCCTAAGAGTCAAAGATGTTTTAGGCATGGTGATACACTTCTGTAATCCAGGCTACTTGAGAGGCTCAGGCAGGAGGATCACAAGTTCAAGACCAATTTGGGCAATTCAGCAAGATTTTGCCTCAGAATAAAAGGGGGTGGGGGCTAGTGATGTAGTTTAGCACTTCCTGGTTTCAAATTCCCGTATTGAAAAAGAAAAGAAAAAAGCAATCACCCTCAACCTCTCATTTCTCCTCTTTACTGCTTTTCATATCATATTACTTTGGGAAAATAGGAACAATCAGACATAATGTCTACCTCCCTACCTCAAAACCTACAGATGTAAGTATAGTTACACCAATGTTTCCCTCCTTCCCTCCTACAACAAAAGAGGACCGTTTCTGCCCTATCAAACAATAAATCCAAACCCATCTATCTCCACCACTACTACCTTGGTCAAGCTCCTGTGTCTCTCACCTGGACTACAGCCAGTCTCCTAACTGACATTTATACTCCTGCCTACTTCACAATAGCAGCAAAAGTGACTGTTTCACAACATAAATCACATTATGCCACTTAAACCTCTTCACAGTTAACACTTAAAACGCAAACTGCCATGGCCTGCACAGCCTTCAGTTCCTGCGTATCACTCTAACTTCACCTCTCCATTCTCCCTATGACCACCATTCTCCAACTACACTGATTCTATTAACTTACCGCAACACACCAACTCCTTAACCTCAGCTCCTTTCATATGTTGTTGCCACATGCAAAGCTCTCTTACTCCCATCCTAACATGGGTAGCTACCCTTTGGATCTTTTACATGTCCCCTAATCACTCTGTTATTTTCTGTTTCTGCTGGAAAACTTACTATTACTCATTGACTAGACTGTAAGCTCTAGGAGGGCAGAAGCTATCCTGTCAGGTTTCTGTACCTACCACAGTACCAAAAAAATGGGTTAATGAGTGAAAAAACAGGATTAGGTTGCAATCTTGACTATTTTACTGACTCTCGTTTGATCTCAGATATGCCACAACTTCTCTGAGCTTCAATCTTCTCTTCCATTAGAAAGGAATGAATATCTTACATGATTGTTACATGAGAATACTGAAGACTGTCAGGGAGTAGAGACTGAGCACAGTCCTTGTAACTTAATAAGGTGTAAGATGGATAACCATTCCTTTCCTTTTCTCCCTTCTATAGCTTAGATGGTGAGAATTTCCTAAGCTAATAATCAGTATGGAAATTATACACATTTACTTGAAGCCTGAACAGATGATCGATAAAGGATCTAATTCTGAATCTCAGAACACCTGAGTCAGTAGTCTGTGTCTCTTACCTTCCTCTCTTGAAAAGCGGGGTGGGGACTGAGGAGAAACAGAAGGGAAAGGTAACCTTAGAAATTACAGATCAATTCAACTTTAATTTCTAAATTTAAAGCAACTTTTTACCTGCACAGATTATACAGATTTGCAGCAAGGATTAGCATCCATTCTAAAGTTCTCAGGTCAATTTTCTATGGCTTAAGTCTATACAGATCTCACCTATATTTAATGTATTTGCTTCTCTTTTTACTTGCATTAAGTCGTTAGTGATAAAATATAAGAAAAACAAAAATACACAACAAACAAAAAAAGGACAACAAAAACTCAGATCAGAAAGACAAAAGCTCCCTGTTTCCATTATTTCTTGATAAGCTTTAAATTTTCTGCTCACAAAAACTGTCTTAACATTTTCTTCAACTGCTGCTCACTTTTCAGTCTAACGTCCCTCTTACGGTTTCTTCAAAGGTTTTACTTTCTAGATTTTACTTTTTAAATCACTTACTCTATACAGCATTCAACTCCCCATACTTTTCCTGGAACACAGTGGCCCCGCTAAAGTGGTCATCTCAGTACCTTCTGCCCGAGAGCCGCCTAGAACTTTGTGGGGTCACTGCCTCCTTCATTTCTCCCTAGAATATGGATAACTGAGATGCTGAACTCAAGGAAGGGCTTATGTTAAGCAATTCATTCAGTTTTACTCAACATATCTTATGTAATCAAGCTCAGCTTCTTTAGAAGTGACTGGTATCCAGCTTAGATATTTTTCTTATATTCCAGGTACTTCTACAACCTTTCTAAAACTGGAACTTCTAGTTTATTCTTAAACTGCAAGTTTTTCATAGTGCTGCTGAATGTTCCAAAAAATCCATGAGAAAAGTTTCATCCATTAGCTATAAAATACAAGAGTAGGGAGACTATTATAGGCTACCACAACATTTAGAATAGTATGTGTACTGTAAAGACTTGTGGCTGTAAAAAACTGAAAACCAGTTCATAAATGAATTTTATCACAGGTCAGTCTGTACATGTCAGGAAGAGTTCTTACTGCTATGGAATGCTTTGGTAGCAAGCAACCACAAACTAACCATTGGCAACTCTTCGAGGCTATTGTAAAATCATACACAAACAGAACATCCTGAATTACACTTTAAGGCTTCATCTGGGGCAGTGCTTATCAAACTAAGGATTACAATCTGCTACTAGGTCCAAAATTAGTTAAGTCTATTCCAGTGAAGGAAGAAAGGAAAGATGAGTGGGAGGGAGGAAGAATAAACAGAATAAAAGATAATTGAGTGTACCACAGATAATAAGGGTATTATTTCACAAACTTTATTTTGTTCTCTATGAGTATGCCAGAGAAACATAAAATGTATGTTAAAGGTGGGTCTGAGTGAGAATCAGTGAACATTCATTTGAGAGACAGAAGCTGGAAGATAAAGCAATGGAATGTTAAAATTAAAACTGTACTTTGAGAGGTGAGCAAGACTAAGCGGAGACAAAGATTTTGGAAATGTCCATATATAAGTGAAAGGCAAACATCCCTACTCGGGAAACTGAGGCACTTTCCCCGTTACAGGGCAATGCAGGACAAAGCCCACAGACGCTACCTCTACTGCTCTCATTCCTTCACACTTCCGAGAAGGTTGAAGTCAACCTCTTCTAGTCCATCCCTTTAGGCACAGTCAGTTAAAATACAGCAGCCAGAACAATTATTTCTAGAAGACATTAACTGTAGGCCATTACAAAATGTGAATTGTGTAATTTCACACAATTTAGAGAGTCAAATAAGTCTTTGGCATCCAGAAAGGTAACTTGGAATTATAATAATCATACATAGTAGTCCTCTAAAAATGGTAATGTGAGGTGTATAAACACCAAAGGATTTTTTAAAAAGTATATGAAATGTTTCAAAGATTCAAGACACAAATTGTAAAAATTGAATGTTGCAGATAACAGGTAAGAATCCCTGGATTAAAAAAAACAGTATTGGAATTCCCTAACACTGGCCGCTGAGTCTGCATTAAGAGTTATCTTGAGTATTCAGTTGTTTTAACGGAGCTTTCTAATTATATTTGAAGTTATTCTAAAAACAAACACTTTCTGACTGTTCTATAAATTACAACTAGTATCTGCCAAAGAGACTCATGGTGGTGGCTTTCTCAGGTTGCATTCAGTATACATCACACCTACTTCCTGTTCTAGTCACCTAAATCCCACTAGCACATCCCCTACTATTATTACAATTTTTTCCCACTAATACAAACTCTCGCACACCCAAGCACACACTCTATAGAGAATCTCCCCAGTCGCAGTGTTAAGGATTCTTTTCATCTCTGCTGATAAAGTTGAATGTCTTGCCTAGGTCACTAACTACTTTTCTGTTATACTCTGAAACTCGCTATGGCTTGAGACATCAATATCTGGCATCATTACCTGTTAGTTTTATCATTTGGTCCCAAACTGTTGGAATAAAGTTCAGTCTTCGGTAACAATTCCTCACTGAACACAAATTCTCAAGCGAAACCTTTGAGAAGCACCTACAATAGCTTTGTGTACAAGTACCAAGGGAAAAAAATGCACCAAGACAAATTATGGGGTTCAGAGCCTCTTATCCCTAGTGGCAAGAACAGCCCACTTACTTATCTAGTTTGATCAGACATCACAGAAATTCAATACTGACTACAGCACAGGACATTCTTAACCACCCTGGATTAAAGATTCGGCTTCCCTTCTCCTCTCTCTGAGTCCATTACACAGCCCAGGGCAGAACCATAGCCACCTTCAGGCTAGGAGAAGCGACATAATAGCTTATCGATTTCTGGTGTGGCCCCAAACCCACAAGTCATCAGGCAAGCAGGGATCACAGCCACCTGATGCAACTAACAATCAAAAGTCACGCGCTGGGTTTTCTGGTCCCACACAGGGACAGCACTGGCGATGACTTTACTCCATCCGAGGTGGATCAAAGAACCCTCCTCCCCAAAAGAAAAATAATGCATCACTCGGGTTCAGGAGCAGCACATCGTGAGTACACGCAGGGACGACCGTTTCCGGCTGTCTGCGGATGCCACCTGGAGCTCACCGCGTTTCTCAGGCTAAGTTACTGTCACAGCAACAGCACAGGTGACAGCTTCCAAGAGCGACGCTGCTCCCCGGCTACTCGTCGCCGGAACCGTCCGCATCACCCCACGCCAGGGTGGACTCGACGTGTGCGCAGAGGACTCAGACTTCGCCAGCACTGCAACTTCTCACTACACTGCCGGGACCCGCGCAAGGGGGCCTCGCGGCGTCCTCGGAGCCCGGCCTCCCCGCCCGCGGGCCTTTGTCCCCGGCCGGGCCGCTCTGTCACTCACCGCTCAGCCCGGCCAGCAGCAGCCACAGCCACGCGGGGCTCCGCCGCGAACCGGGCCGCCGGGCCATGGCGCGGGGCGGCGGGCCGCGGGGCCGACCGAGGCGGAGACTGAGGAGCAGCAGCGGGCAGACGCCGCCGCCGCCGCCGGCCCGGCTCCCCGCGCGCTCCCGCCGCCGCCGCCGCCGCCTCGGCGCGCGCCCGCGCCCACCCGCGCGCGAGGCCCGCGCGGCAGCCTGCGGGGGCGAGGGCGGGAGCGCGGGGCGCGGCGAGGGCGAACGGGGCTCGGCTGGGCTCGGGCTGCGCCGCGCGGGCCGCCGCCCCCGTCAGACGGACGCGCCGCTCGCTCATCGCGCGCTCGGCGATCCCGCGCCCGCCTGCCCGACGGCCGCGCCAGGCAGCGCCAATCGATGCGCGAGCGCGCGATGAGCCGGGGAGGCGCGGGGGGGCGGGGGCGGGGCGAGGGGCGGGGCCCCAGGGGGCGGGGGGGAAGGGTCACCCCGCAGCCCCGCTCCCTGCAGGAGTGGCCCTCGGGTCCCCAGGGCCCCCAATGCACCGACCGTCTGCCGGCTGTTACTATTTATTTTTAGAGGTATAGGGGATTGAACCCAGCGCCTTTGCACTAAGCTCCATTCCCAGCCCTTTTTCATTCTTTTATTTTAAGAAAAGGTCTAAATTGCCCAGGCTGGGCTCGAACTCGCGGTCCTCCTGCCTCTGCCTCCCGAAGGGCTGCGCTTACCCTGGGCCTGCGCGAGCGTCAGGGTGCTGCGCCCTGAGCACCGCAGGGCACCGCTCCACCCTGTGCGATTATCTCTGACAGCCCGTGAGACGCAGACTGATGCCAGATTTTACGGATGAGGAAACGAGACCCCGAGAGGTTAAATCGCCCAAAATATAGAGCAACTAGATCTTTTGAATCGATTTTTTTCTCTTTGCAAAGTCCAGACTCTTTCCTCTCTACCCCAGGAAACTGGAGCACAGTGTTCAGCCCATGTAAGAAAATGTTCAATCTAAACCAGACTTTTTGGGCGTACAGTAGGTTTTCCATCTAGCTCCTGCTGCTTTGTCCCCTTTAAGATTTTTTTCGCCTGAAACGGTATTCCACAATATAGAAGAAAAACTTTATCAACAAATATTACAATATCCAACAATTAAATCTTGTATCGTCTGGTGAAAGGAGAAAAAAGCAGAACTTCAAAAATGCTTCCCATTCTCTTAGGAGAAAAAGCAGCAGCTTCAGTGTTCTGTTCTTCACTGGATGATCTGCAGGTGTCTTTTCTAGTTTCAGAATTCTAAGCTCCACTTGACTCTTCAGATCTCTTTTCCTGACTTGTGCAGGCAGGACAGCTGTGTTTCGGGCCAAACACAAGCAAATCAAAGAAGGAGGTTGGACTGAGCACCTCACCTCACCATGTCCACTTTGGTACCATTCAGGGAACTCTGTCCCAAGAGGAAACACATAGGGCCCTCCTCAGCCCCTCATGTCCCTACACTTATCCCTGAGTGTCCTGGACTTGTCAGATCCTCAAACTATTAGACATTATCCCAGGTCCCTATTTCATTTGGTGGGTCATATCTCTTGATATTCATGATTTGGAAATAACAAAATCCTTGAATATTTGTAAATTCTTTTAAAATAAAAGCATTGCAAATTTATACTATTTTCTAAAATAAGTGCCAGATATGGGTGGTGGTGCACATCCATAATCTCAGCACTCGGGAGGCTGAGGGAGGAGAAACACGGTGAGTTTGAGGCCAGCCTGGAAAGCATAGAGAGACCCTGTCTCAAAAAAACAAAACAAACAAAACAAAACAAAAAATACAACAAATTTAGCCAGAAGATGGGCGTTTTTTTCCATCTTTATAAATCTCCTTAATGTCTGGCTTAGTAGAAGACAGTTGGATTTTCTTATCTGCTCGTGCATACAATCTGTTGCAGTATGCTGTTTTGGTTGAAGTATATGAAGAAAATTCACACAAATACATAAATTGGCAAAGGGAGGACCTCATGGACCTTCCTGCAATAGACTGGGAGACAGCCCTGCTCAAGAGAGACTGAGCATTCCACATCCGAAAATCCGAAGTGTTCCGAAACACTGAAAACTGAGGTTTAAAAAGTTTCAAATTTTAGGTTAAGTATGCAAAGTTGAAGTACTTTTTCTAAGTCCAAAAAGCTCTGAAACCTGAATACTTCCAGTTCCAAGCATTTCAGAAAAGGACACTCAGTCCGTAAAACTTTGGAAACTGTCGTAGGTGTCTACCTCAACACCTTCCAAAATCACAAATCTCCTATGTCTTTGGAAAAGATCTACTAAATAGATTCAAGGATGTGTTTCCTCATGGGACACATTTCTGCAATATAATTCTAATAGCACATCAGGCACTGATGTGCACCAAGACACTGGTTTGTCACCTAATCTATGTACCTGGCTGTCTAGGTTGTTACACCAAATAATTCACTTGAGGAAAAACTGCTACCTTCTGAAACTGTAGCTGTACAGGAGTTTGTACTGGTAACAGTTCCACTACTAATCTTGTTTGAACAGTGCTCTGACCCACAACCTGTAAAGTATGAATCCTCCCTCGAGACTCATTTGTTTCTTATTATGGGTCCTCTCTGTCCATAGATGGCCTTCAAAGGGTCTCTGCCTTCGATTTTACATATAAATTTTGTGTTCATGTACTTTTATGGGGAGATTATTTTCAACTGATCATTAAAGAACTGTGTTGACAATTTTAAAAATTTTAAGAAAAATTTAATAAGACAATTCTTTGAATTTCTTCTTAGTTCTTTTCTAAGCTGCCTTCAAACTTCTCGAGAACATATAATTGGTGTTAGAGAAGTACATGGACTGCTTCTCTTCCCTTGACAGGTTTTGAAAAAGATCACAACTGGTTTTAAACTTCTCTTTCTCATATACAACAGTTTGGCTTTTACTGTTGTCACCAATAAACATTTGTCCCAGTCCAGTGTTGACCCTGCTTCATTTAGTAGCATTGTAACTCTCAGCAATACACTGAGGTTAGGCTGGGTATTTAAGTCCACCCCTCCAAACATTATCTTTTATTGGAAAGAAAATTGATGATAGTGGATTTACTACTTGGCATTCTTCCGAACAGAGCTAAATCTTTTAACTCCCCCTCAAAGGAATATTATTTTTAGAAAAGGAAAACAAACTTGAAAAACATATATAAATCACAAAAGGAAAGAAAAATATTTAAGGGTTGCAGTTAAATAAATGAGATCACTTTACAAACAAGCTGTAATTTCCATTGGAGTTGAATAATATAGGATAGCAAATGAGATCCATCAATCCAGGCAAGTTCTATACCTGTTCCCTAGCACATTTACTGTGATTATTATTTATTGTGCTCTGTGCTCTGACAGCATGCCCAGCCATGTACCAGGTAGTCAAAGACATAATTCTGGCTCTAAATTAAATAGTTCAAAACGATATAGATTTAGTTTTCCCTGATAAGCTCCACTTCTTAATTGTAAAAGTAGACCACAGAGCATGCATGAATTTATAATAGTAATAACATTTATCTCTTGTGGAAATTTGAAATAATTTCCCCCACCAAGAAAAAGGAGCGGACAATCAACTACAGATGTTGGTAATTATAAGGAAATACTCTGAGACTTTGTATTGTTGTTTATGAACAAATTTCAAAGTGCAAGTCTTTATGTTTAAATCCTTCTTATGACTAGACTGAAGATATGAATCAAAAATGCTTGTATTGGACTCTCATCACAAGTCCCTTCGAGCCCATCAGCATTGAGTTTGGAAACTGTGATGGCTGTTTATTGGGAAATAGTGATAATTTCAGTCATATGTAACTTGTTCATTTGTACTCTGCTCAAATCCAAAAAGAATTTGAAATTCCCCAGTGTATTTGGCAAATACAGTGCACTGTAGTGGATAAAGGCCAAAATAGAGGTGAAGAGTTTAAAGGGGCTGGTTTTGATCTGGGAGGTTGACCTCAGTAAAGAATCTAACTTCTTAGATTTCATATTCTGTCCTATTAAATGGGGGAAAATGAAGCATCATTTGATTACATGCAATAAATGAAGTAGCAATTATTGCTGATATATACTGAGTGCCTATGATATGCTATGTATTTAATCATCAAATAATCCTATGATGTCAACACTGTCATTGTCCCTATTTTTCAAAGAAACAAGCAGGCAGAGGCGTCAGTGATTTTGTCGAGATCACACAGATCGTAAACTCCTGACATTTAAACTCAGGCACGAGCACTCAATCGTTCTTCCATGCTGTGTGCAGAGCACAACACAATGCCAGACACGTAGTACATACTCAATAAGTGGCAGCTACTGTTATGAAACTCATAAATGATAAGAGCAAAGCAACCCTTCTCCTGTAATGTCATACAATTTAAAGTAAAATCTATTGTTAGTATGTTCTACCTTTTGTTTCCCCAAAGTGACCAATACAACCTTTTATCCTGTTAAATCGACATATGGCTTTTCTTAGATTTATTTTTAAAAACATGTCATTTTTAAAAAAGTTTCATTTCCTTGAATTTTAGGAAACAGTATCAATAAGATGAAGCATGAGTCTGACATTTTGCTGCTTGTAGTAATTTTTTTTCCAGAGACCCTGGAGTCACTATTTATAGTTTCCTTTGAAGATCAGAGAGCCCCGGGTTGCTTATTGCCCTAATCTTCAGAAAAGCTCTATGAGAGAGTCTTCCAGTCTCAAAGAAGATGTCAAATCAGATGAATCTGCTCAGTTACCAGGCCATGAAAACAGAGGTCACATCTACACAGAACAGCTGACTCCCGCTTCATTATGAAAAGGAGACTTTCCTCGGACACTCCCAGGCAGGTCTGCATTTTGAATGTGTACCAGCTGTGCTGCGAAAGAACAGCCGAAGCCTGTGGATTCCTGCGGTCCTCGGCCTCGCTTGCACAGCAGGCAGTGAGAGAGAAATTGTGTCAGAAGCACTTCCATGTAAAAATTTTATTCTCCTACTCAATAAATGAGTTTAAAAAAAAGACACTTGTGGTGACACTTACACTTTGTTACCACAACATTCCCCCCATGTTCTTAGGAGCTCTCCTTAAGTCTGCAAACTCCAACTCCTGAGATGGTCTCCATTTATAAGTACTCATCTACACACACCTCAGAGAACACATGGACCTTTGAGACGCGTGGCTCGCAGTGGTCACTGGTAATTAGCAGGTGGAGGATCAGGAGTTGCGGCTGAGCTGGTGTGAGTTCCAAAGGACAGAGGAGGTTAAGAGTAGGGAAGGTTTATCAAGAATAGGAACAGCTCCTGAGAGACAGGAGGGGTCCCGGAAGTGGGTGGCCACCGAGGCCCTTTGTCAGGGGTAATTTACACAGCAAAGTCACAGTGTGGGTACAACATGGGTCAAACTCCAAGCAACCTATAGGATTACAGGTAGAGCTGCTTCGCCAATGATGATCCAACAGGGAAGCAGGTCGCGTAGCAAGTGTGCACGGAAAGAACAAAGGCATTCTGGGAAGGCGTGGGTCCGGATGCTCTGGCCACCCTCCTGGGTGACTGATGTCCGTCGGGACTTCCTGGACCAGGTGGTCCTAATTACAGAATAATTCTAAGTTACTGCTTATCCCTTAGGGAGGAGAGTAGGTCTGGCCACTGAATCTTTATCTTGAGGCCTGGCCTTCTTCAGAGGCGCCTCCAGTCATGATTCTGATGTCTTTATTTTTTCTGCCGACTTCCTTGAGAGCTCAGTCCCTCTCTGACTGTACAGAGTCCACCAAAAAAAAAATGTATACACACCTCGGAAAAAGAAAGTATGATGTTTTTGCAACAGATGGTGTTACTTTCATGTGGAAGACCCGACCCTAAAGGATGTTGTATGTTGCGGAAAACCCACTACATAGTCGGCCTTTAGAGAAGAAGTTGAAAATGCATGTGTGGCAATCTCAATGACCAAGGTTACCCAAGCAGCAGTTTACCGTACTAATAAATGTCTGGGAGCTAATGGCTGCCACTTTGGGTACCTCTTTTAATTGTAGAGGCCAAAGGTGACTTGTATTAATCTCATGAAGTCTCAATAAATTTAGTATTAAAATATTTATACAAGTTTTTCTTTTCCTGAAGTGTGTATACCTTTCTTGGCAGGCTCTGTATATTAATTTCTGTCTAATGTAGCTGCAAATAACACCTACTTCAGGGACCAGGCCTCCTGGCATGAGGCTTCCCAAATACTCCCCTCCCCTGTCCCCTAGGGCTCCCTGGGATGTCCTTCCAGAAGTGCACCCCACTCTGCTGTTCACCTCCTCAGGAGAGTCAGTGACTTCGTTGGGAGTTTCTTCTGAGGCCAGCTTCAGACCTGTCCTGGCTGGCCACTTGGCAGGTGTCCCTGTGAGCACAGAGGGGCCTAGGCTGAGTCGTGGTGCTGCCTCAACGTGGGGGAAGTGGCCGTCTCTGTGTAGCAGCAGTCTGGTGCATCTGTAAGGTGCAGAATAGAATCTGAATATTCACATTTGCCCACTTCTTTGAGGAAGAGACAGAAGGAAAGTGAGCAGGAGAGAAAACTCCAGACAGACAAGACTTCCGTGAGTTTCATTCTCTACTGATCCTTAGCACCTGGATGAGGGCCTGAAAATAGATGCTCAGGATTCATTCACCTGCTGAGTGAATGAATAAAGGAACTCTGGAGTGAAGTAACTCCCTGGGGTAAATGGGACTCACACCAGTCAGGCAGGGTCAATGCAGAGAGAGAAGGCAGAGGATACCCTAACATTAGTGCCCAAGTGACCCTGCTAGCCTTGGAGTCCAGGCACAAAAGGGGTGAATCTTCCATGCCTGTTCTGAGGCAGACCCAAGGATCCAGCCCAGGCCATAGCTCATGTGTCCTTGAGCTCATATTCAAGACACTGCTTGGTACGATTTTAAAAACTCTTCTGATATTAAAACCATAGTTTTCTACAATTTTATTATCGATGTTTAATATTTCGAATAAACTAGCTAAAAATGGACTTTTTATGGCCTCCATTAGTTTTATATGATCTGTAAGTCGGACACTATTTTATTAATTATTAAAATAAGTAGGACCTTTGGTCTCTAACCCTCAGAAAAGAAGGCTTTGCCAAATATTGTCCTCCGGAAAGCTACGAACTAATACCTTGCTTAGGCGAACAGAAATTCCGATTCCATTGTCTGCGAAGCAAGCAGATTCTCAGCCTCAGCCTAAGAGGTGGTGAAATTAATTGCAGTCCACAGTAAAGTCAGGACCAGAGAACAGAGAGGGAACCCAGATGACTAGACCTTTGTAGTTCACATTCAAGATGTATTCATTATGTTATGAATTTTGGGGTCGTCAGTCACTATTGTATTAAAATGTTAAGTAAAGCGAGCCCTTTCCCACTCCAAAACTCCAAAGTAAATTATCTTTGCTATTGATCATTTGTGGTTATCAATATTACTTCCTCTCCATTAATGTATAGTTGCTACAGTCAATTGTTCAGCAAAATAAAATCAGTTCTCTGAAAAATAACTACAATATCATTGAGATTTTACTAATACTGTAATTCACTTATGCTTTTGAATACTTGAAATGTGCTGAAGATTGTAGACATTGTAGTGGCTGAAGATGCTACCTGGGACATTCACTTCACGGTGGAGGGCCTACGCTGTCAGGCTCGTTACTCTAAACATTGAAGAGCTGATGGTCTAGTGTCTTTAGCTTTGCTTTAAGCTGCCTCTGTGTCCTGAACTGACTTAAAACACTTACCTTTCATGGTCATTTTGACTTTAGGGAAGAGCCAGAAGTCACACAATGCTGGATCTGGTGAATAAGTTGGATGAGACATCATAATGTTTTTATTTGACAGAGATTGCTGTAAATATTTTAAATCAATTCAAGACCTTGAGGCAGCCACAAAAAGACCTTCATAAAAGAAGACTTCCAGAGCTGCTTCAGAAAGTGGCAAGAACGATGGGATAAGTGTGTTCAACCTGAGGGGGAGGATTTTGAGAGGGAGCTTCTGGCAATGTGTCTTTTACTGTAATAACTTTAAAAAAATTTAATTTAAGCATTCACCAGATGTTTTTGATCACACCTTGTATATGCAACAAATATTCATCCAGCCATCTATTATGTGCAGCCATTGTCTCAGGTGCTGCAAGCACCCAGGGAGCAGCCAGGGTACCTGCCAGGAACATACATGGAAGCTACACCGAAACTTAGGGGAGCATTAGGGGGGCCTGACCAGAAACACATTGATTTCAGAAATAAAGGATGAAGGGGAGGTTGCCAGTGAAGGAGGAGATATGCGAGGAGTGATGGGGAAACACATCCAGGCAGAGAAGCATCTAGTAGAGATAAGAAAGAACAGGGTGTGTGTGAGAATGTAAAGTGGTTTGGTAGTTGCTGACCTGAGCAAGGGAGAGAGGGGGAGAGAGGGGGAGAGAGGAGGAGAGGGGGAGAAGGGGAGAGGAGAGAGGGAGAGAGGGGGAGAGGAGAAGAGGGGGAGAGTGGGAGAGGAGGTGAGGAGGTGTGGGGGAGAGAGGAAATTGATGTGTGATCAAATTACATCATGCAGGGCCACGAAGGACCTGCAAATGAGCGTAGGTTTCTTCTGCACCTCGCAGGGATGCTCCGGGCGGCTCCGCGCGGGCGCCAGGGCCCTGCGGAGGGAGGTCCTGGGCGCCACCCGCGAGGAGCGAGCGGGCTCGGCGGCTTCTGTCTGTGAGGAGCCGGTGTGGGAGGACAGCGAGGGCCGGGGCGGGAGAGCCTCGGGAAGGGAGCGGGGCGTGCGGGACCTCTGCTGCAGCCCCAGCCCCTTTGCAGCCTCGGGAGGCACGCGCGCTCTCTTCAGCTTTTCCCGCCTGCGGTTCAGCATTCTTTTTTCTTTTTTTTTTTTTTTTTTTTTTTTTTTTTTTGTGGTGCCGGGGATTGAACTCAGGCCCTTGTGCTTGCAAGGCAAGCACTCTAATCACTGAGCTAAATCCCCAGCCCGGTTCAGCATTCTTGACTTTGATTTAGACTTAGGGATCTGTAAGTTCCAGGCAGAGCCTGGATGCACACTGTTGTCCCCACCCCTGGCCCCTGCGCCCGCACCCCTCGCCTTCCGGAGCCCGCTTAGCTCTTTTAGCCTCCCGGTCTGTGTCTCTCCTCCAGGGTTTAGTTTCACAGGCCCTTAGTGGGAAGTTTCGGGGTGGCATTTCAGCGCTGGGGGAGAGATCTGGGCTCAGGGAGAGTTTCCCACTGTTCCTCTGAGGTGACCTCTTGGGCACAAATGCCACCAGACGTGGAAGACAGGTTGGTGTGAGAATGTCTGATGTTTCCTCCAACAACTGCACTAAACCTTTAGAAGACTTAAAGGTCATAAACATTTATTATATCAGTAATGTTCCTTCTGGAAATTATATTTTTGGCTGATAGTATTTCAATGTACTTAGTTGCTAACATAATAGCCAAAGAACACATATCCTTTGTCTTGATTAATGCCAATTACCCTGTCACTATTTACTTGCACCTATTGGAACAGCTTCAAATGGGGCTCAGGACAGAGGATTTTGACTCTTGGAGGCTGTATATATCCATGTCTACTGAATCCGCTGTTTCCTGTTGAACTTTTTAAGCAGTATTGACGACTGCCTTCTATACAGCCATGTTTTTTATTTAATTCAGTTTAGGAGAGGAAAACAATCTCATTAATCATTTTTTAAGATTTGGTTTATGCGTGCAGTATCGATACCACATTTCCTGAATACAGTCTCTGTTAATATCCCTAATTAGAAAAAACGGTAGCTCAGTAAGAAAACAATATTGTTAGGAACTTTATTTTCCAAAGCAACAGGTAGATGACAGAGGACTTACCTATTCTGATCTGCAGTTGAAAACTACATACATTTTTTCACCTGTATCATTTATAATATGTTATGCTTTTGTGAATGTTTTGTATTTCATGTAAATTAGTTATTCTCTTAATCCTCTATTTACCTTTAAGCCTCAGGGAACAAGCTTCCTAGTCAACGTGTTGTGTAAAAATGTTCTTTTCTCAGAAATGGAAGTGTATCAGCCCAACGACATCCGCACCAGCAGGAGCCCATGACCTGAGGCCTCCTTGGGAGGTGACCAGAAAGCTTGGCGACAAGTCCCTGAGGGCCAAGAAGCATTTGGTTAGCCAGGCTTTCTGTTTAAGTTCAATTTGTGTTATGTGAGAAATACAGAAGAAAAATCTTTAGTACACCTCTTAATGATCTGACTAGGATGAATTGGGTGCACTGATAATAGCTACAGTATTTACAGGAAAGTACTTTCTAAGAAAGAGAAGCATTACTCCAATGGAGTGATGAGAAATTTGTCATCATAAGAGAGCTAGGCACAGGGATGATGGAATAGAAATAATCTATGCAGGACCCAATGTGATTTTATTTTCTCTGAGGTGCCGTCAAGGACCACTAAGTGGAAGAGGCATTTATAGAATCATAAGACTGTCAGTGCTGAAAGGATCATCTCTCATCCAACATCCTACTTTTACAGGGCAGGAAACCCAGGCCTGCTTACCCAAGGGTAATCAAACTGTGTAAATTTTGTTGGGGGATAGGAATGTTTGTGTCTCAGTTACTTTTCTCATTGCTGAGAAAAAATACGTGACACTCAAAGTTAAAGGAGGAAAGGTTTATTTAGCTCACAGTTTGTAGAGGTTTCAGTCCATAATCAGCTGGCTCCAAGGCAGAGTAGTATGGCAGCTGGGCATTGCAGAGGAAAAACAGTTCATGGCGGGCAGAAGGCAGCAAGGCAAGCAAGGGGCCTTAGCAGCTTCTTTCAGCCCCTTTCATGCTCTATCTAGGCCACTGGGATCAGGGTGGTGCCAAGTCAACCAGCGGACTGATTTAGTAATCACACACAATTAATCCCAGCATCATACACTCTAGATTCAGCCACCTCTGAAAAGGGCCCATGTATGACCACGTGAGTCTTTGGGGGGGCATCTACAAACCATAACAGTTCTGAGAAATGGGGACCTAGAACTAGCCCTACAACTTCAGGTGGACATACAGAAGGAAAGAAGCCCAGTCTCGTGGGTAGAACATGGTACACGAAGGGTTGGGTAACAGGAGCATGCTGACAATATCTAAGTAGCACATAGCTGTTAGTAGGAGGCCAGTCCAGTGGGACTTGGAAATCTGTGTAAGTAGTAGACCCTGAACAGGGAACAGAGGCATCGGTCATTCATCTTCAATCCAGAGACAGGTATTCTGTCCCTAAAATGGAGGGAAATCTAAGAAAAGCAAGACAGGGCTCCAGTTCTGTAAAGACCGGAATACTGGTTAGGTTAAACATAGATCATCAGTATTGAATTAAGAGGAGGATCAAGGCTGATATTGCAGCTTTAGAACAAGAGAGATTCATAACTCCAGGGTACAGGCCAGTACAGATAAGCAAAATGAAAAAATAGTGTGTCCCAAAATGTGAGGACAGAACCCCTGTGTTCCTTTTCAAGGAAGGATTTTCTAAGAAACTGTGTGGAAAATGAAAAAAAAAAAGTCTCAAGAAAATACATTCAGTCACTTCTAACATCCTAGACTCAACTTATTAAAACGCTTTTGTGCATTATCAGGTTACTTTTCACATTTAACAGATATTTTATAAAATATCTCAGAGTACGTGACTTATAAACAATGTATTTCTCACCATTCTGCAGGGCTGACGAGTCCAAGATCAAGACACCAGCAGATTCAGTGTCTGGCAAGGGCCTGCTTCCTGGTCCACAGGCAGCCATCTTCTTTCTGTTACCTCTCTTGGTGGAAGGAGGATCTCTGTGGTCCCTTTTACAAGCATACTAATTTACCTGCCTAAATCCCACCTCCAAATACCACCATATGGCTCTTAGGATTTAACATATGAATTTTGAGACTGCACAAATATTTTATCTATAGCAATAGATGAACCTAATTTAGAAATTTTTCTCTAATGATTCTCAAATATACCTTAGATTAGTAGCACAGGGATGTAGAGAGAAATAGAAGAAATTGTCTTTTCTTTATTAATAATATTAATTATTTTCATAAATTGCAACACATGAATTTATTTATAGAACTTTAAAATATCACTCTTGCTTTTATTTCCAGCAGCAAGAATGAAGAACAATGAAAATGTAAAATTGCAGGTGAATGGGGTAATTTGTGTTGATTGGGAATTGGTATTATTAAACTTAACATTTACTGAGACCATGTGAAGCAACTCGGAACTGAGGCAGAGCATGATGTCACAGCTAATGTTATTATGGTGCACAGTTGTTTGGTGGAAAAGAAATATAAATGTTGCTGTGAGGGTATTTTAAAAATATGAATAATATTTAAATTAGTAGACTTTGAGTGAAGCAGATTATCCTCTATAGTGTGAGTGAGCCTTGCACAAGCAACTGAAGACCAGAAGAACAAAGTCAGGGTTTCTCCAAGAAGGAATTCTAGCTATCGCAGCACAGAAACCCTGCCTGAATTTCCATCCTGTTGTCCTATCGAATTTGGACTCCAGACTGCAAAAACAACTCTTCTTTAAGTTTTAACTCTGCCAAGCTGCCCCACAAATTTAAGACTTGCCAGCCTTTGCAGTCACAAGAAGTAATTCCTTAAAACAAAACTATCATCTATCGTTTGTTACCTGTCTGTCCTATTGGTTCTGTTTCTGTGGCAAATCCTCAGGAATACACATGACCTATTTTCACACTGAGAACCAACCAAATGCAGAAAAATCTTCAGTATCTCAAGTGACTTGGTCAGGTTAAACTAGTAGCATTAGGATTTTTTAAAATTTTTAATTCTTTTATAAGTATATGTTTGTAGGGTGTAATGTTTACATTCATCTTAGGGAATAGGTACCTGTATTTAACAATTTTAATTCTCTTTATTCCCCTTCCCTGCCCCTCCCTCTGTCTCTAGATCCTTTTCCTCAGTTTTCATTTTTTCCTTAGTTCTTGTTTGTGACACATAATGATTACATTTTTCATGAGTAGTTGGTACATGTACATGACACACCTTAATTCTTTTTATGTTCCTTTCCCCTCTCCCTCTTCCCAACTTCTTTCTCTTGGTTCTCTTCCTATTTGCAAAAGGTCGATCTCCCTGTTTCCTATTTTTTTTTTAAAGCGCTATCAGGAAAACTACACATCTCAATACATCGTACTTCAATTTCTCAAGCCAAGACCTGATTAATTTTGCCCAAATTTGAGTCACAATAAATCTTGCGTCTGCTGAATCCCTGCCATTTTTCCTCGGGGTTCTTCAAGCCAAGTTCTAGTGGGGAACATGTGAAATACTGGGAGGCACGGCTGTTACAAGAATCTGGGAATTTGAAGGTCACTTTTTCTGATCAACACACATTAAATACTGCCAAGCATTTATTTTTAAAAATGGTAACAAGCAATTGATTTATTGTTAGTCATCAACCACAAAACATTTAATTAAAGTAGGAATTTAAAAAGTCTTTTCCAATCATATTTTTATGATTTCATAAGGTTGAATGCAAGCTAAAAGGATCTTGGATCACTTTTCTGGTTTTATAAGTAAGGTACAGAAAAAGTAAGTGATTTTGAGTAGTGACTTGTTCTCATCCACATGAGAAAGGGAATTTTTGAGAATGTGTCAAATCATGTCACACGTACTCAAAAATGTCCAAGGGCTTCCTAACTCATTTTGAGAAAAACAGAAGTCGTTTTAAGTTATGCAAGTTGCTGTTTGATCTACACCTTCCTTCTGTGACCCTGCTTAGCCTTGTTCCTACCACTATCTTCCTTGTGCACTTATGTTCAGAGAGTCTTAAGGAATTTGTCCCTTACTTGTTGGGGCTGGCAAGACTGAAATCTGAGGGTGGGCTGGCAGGCTGGAGACCAGGGGAGAGCTGATGCTGCAGGGAGAGCTTGGAGGGGTCTGGAGTCACACTTCCCTCCCTTGGGGAGCCTTAGTCTTTGCTTTTAAAGCTTTTAACAGATTGGACGAGGCCCACCTACATTATGTAGGACAATCTGCTGTACTCAAAGTCTACTGATTTAAGTGTTGACCTTACTTAAAAAATACCTTCAAAACAACATCTAGACTGGTATTTGACCAAATAACTGGGTGTCACAGCCTAGCCAATCAACACACCAAGTTTGCTATCACAGTGGTGAAGTTTAAAGAAACAAGCATCTGAGTTAGGAGGAAATAGAATGGAGGAAAAAAGAAGAATGGTGTGGAAGCACAAATGGGAAACCCTTGAGTGTAGCCAGCCTGATTTTATGCTGGGGCAATTTGCTACTTACTTAATGTTTTGGCTGATAGCTAGATGTCCCACCAAAGCCTCACGCACTCATGGGTGGAGCTTTTTGGAGCAGGCTGGATCTGGAGTGGATGACACTGGGATTAAGGGTGCATGGTATAAATTAGTCCACTGATTGGAATCAGCATAGTTCTGGGTCTGGCTGAATGGATTTACTGAAGATAGAATCCTTACCCTGGATGCAGGCAGCACCACCCAAAAGGCTTATAGCCTGGATGATATAAAAGAGTAAGGCCGGAGGCTTCCTGATTGCTGCTTCCTGCCTGCCCTGCCATGGACTTTTTCTCCTCTGGATGCCCCTCTGGCATGCCACCCTGCCTTGGAGCCAGCTGGTTGTGGACTGAAACCTCTACAAACTAAAGCTAAATAAACCTTTCCTCCTCTAACTTTGGCTGTCAAGCATTTTGTCCCAGCCACTAAAACATCAAGAGTTTTATTCTCCTGCTGTGTAAAAATGGGACTGGCTCTAGAATCAGTAACCAAAGTAACAAGATAGGCATACCACGGTCTTCAGTTGTTAGAGTAAGTTAGGGCATACTACCTAGAACTGTTGATACACTAGCCATGTAGGTTTAATATCCAATCAGCCCTCCATACCTGTGAGTTCTATGTCCGTGAATTTAGCCGGCCACACATTGAACATATTTTTTTAAAAACTGTGTCTGTGTTGAATACGTGCAGACTTTCTTGTTAATTCCTAAACAATTTCATATAACTACTATTTATATAGCACTTATATTGTTTTAGATATCATAAGTGATGTATAGATGATGTAAATTATATGGGAGGATGTACTGGGTTATATGCAAATCTTTCACCGTTTTATACTAGAGACTCCAACATGTGTGGATTTTGGTAGTTGTGGGGGTTCCTGGAACCCATCCCCCTTAGATACAGAAGGAGAACTGTACTCAATAGTTACAAACACTTGGTCTCATTTCTCCTCATACCACGTACAAAACACTAAATATGATATGTCACATGCATTATAACGAAGGTATCCCCTATGCTTATGTTTGTTCAATATATATTTGCGTTTCCTTCTATTTTTAAATTATAAAAACAACTTTATACAATTGTCATGTGATATGAGTACTGGGGGCTTGGTTTTAATAACAGCAGCAGTGGTACTGACTGTGGGCTCTCTCCTGCTGCTGCTGGGAACACAGGCAGGACTCATCGATACCACTTCTAAAGGGATACCTCTTTTTGCCAGCGTTGCTACAGCATACAGGGCTGGATGGCTCCTTGCAGCATCTCTGTCCTAGCCCAGCATGTCATCAAGACCAACACAAGGTTAGTGTCCTGATATCTGGGGGTTACATTATACATATACATTACCTTTTATACATCGTGCCCATTATACATGTACATAACCCTACATAGACATTATCTTTTTTTATCTCTGGATAGTGACTATGTTGTGATCACGCTGAAGGCTGATCACTGACTAAGTCTGGTTTTTGTAGAAGGAAATCTGTTTATTCCTTATTATATGCTTGCTATTTAACAAAACTACCAAGCGGAGTTGCTATTTGACAAAGTTGCCAAGCAGGAGACTGAAGCCGTGAATCCAATGAACTTGCTCTTCATTTTGGGAGTTTGCTGATGAGTTCCTTACTATCTTTTTTATGGTCATATACTTGTTCTATTTCACTGTTGTTTTTGTTGTTATTTTGCCTGTTTCTCTAGCATATACTTTCTTTTACTTTGCCTGGAAAGGCCTGAGATAGGAGCGTCTGATTACCACTCTCTTAAAAGTACGCCTTGAGTAGTGGTTTTTCCCACGTTACTTTTGTACGGTGCTCATACTAACCGCCCATCTTGAGTAGACTCTGTGCTTTATACATGCTGATTGGCCTTGAGTGTGCTGAATATTCACATTTGGTCTTTACGATTGAAATAACTAAGGCTCAGATAGGCACAGTAACTTATGTAAGATGCCACAGCCAGTAAATGGCAGAGCATGAACTGAACCGAATGTGCTGGACTCTGGGCTCTTTCTACTGTTGCATGTTACACTCTCCTCATTTTATCCTTTCAGCAACTAGAGATGACATTTTGGAGACACTTAATTTGTACTTGTTTTATACATTTGACAAGTACTATCTCATTTGACCCTTAGATAAAATAGGTACTTTGGTAGCTATTATTTTATAAAAGGGTAATGAGAGTACAGAAAGGTCAAGTAATGAGTCAGGATCAGACACCTAGTTAGTAACAGAGGTTGGGTAAGTAAAGGTGATATAATCAGGACTCCCATGTTATAGGTGAAGAAACTGAGACTCAGAAAAATGGATGATTTCTTTACATTTGCAAAGCAGATAAGTGGTGGAACTGGATTTCGCCAGTCTTCTGATTCCAAATTTCCTGGTGTTGGCAACAGTACTATAAAAATTATTCTTTTTACAAGTAGAGTTCTTAATGCTTCTTGAAGGATGTTAGAACTCTAGAAAAAGAACTCTGAGCATTGCTTGTGTCTAAAACTTAAATGAAGTGAAGGCAAGAGGTGCGGAGAAAGACATTAAGAACACTAAATAGCCACTTTGCACCGTGAAGGGTAGCTGTGGGCCACTGAGAATAGCAGTAAAAGGCCGTCCAGCCAAGCACACAGGAGCACCAGGACTTGGATTGCTCTTCGGAAACAAATGTCACTAGCAATTGTGAAAATGCTTTTTAATCTATGCAATAAGTGTAACCTTTTCAGCCTATATCCCTTTTATTCCTTTTTCTCCATGTATAACACCTGTCACTTTTTTTCAGCATTTGAAATGCAAGTAGTAGTCGTGACTTTATTAATATATAGTAATGTTATGAATCTGTAACCCCAAATTTAAGAATCACAAAAGTCCATTTCTGAACTTGAAATTCCTTCTGACTCTTCTTTTTAGGAGTAAGTATAAATATTTACCACCAACAATATGTGTCAGTAATGAAAGTATTATTATTTAGACGGCATTTGCTGTCAGTCCTGACTGCCTGGGTAATGTGCTGCTGTCTCTAGTAGCACCATCTCGCCTGACAGAAGCTCTGTCCTCATTTGTGCCCATGTCATGTGGGACAACAACACAATTTGAGACAAAGGAATGATAATAAAGAAATTTACACTGTGAGTGGAGGTCAGGTTTCAATTTTAAAACTCTTTCAAGTATTATTGCTTGAAAGTAGAGAAATGGATTCCTGCAGTTACCCATACGAAGGAGTCTGCGTTGTTAAATTTACACTGAGTATTACTGAATGACTATAAGCCACAGAGTGTGTTTTGAAATTGCTGATCCTTCAGTTTCCACGTGGAATCAGTGATTGGAAGTTCAAAATACAAACATTACAAAAATGAACAAAGTGCCTTCTGTTGATATCTTCTAACCTCCTTTCAAACGTGTGCATGTTGTTTGTGTACGACAATATGTTAAAGGATGTATTGTTTTTATGTGCTTCTTATGATATGACATCAATCTCTAATAAAAATATTCATCCTGTAAATGTGCTTCTTTGTTTTACTGTGTACACTACTAAACTATATTTCACACTTCATTTTTAGCATACATTTTTAGGAAACAAAGCATAACTACTATTGCACCAATGTGGTAGCAGGAAAGCTGTTGGACTTGGTCCGTTCTGCAGCTGTAGCAATTGAAAGAGTAATATTTGGCCTCTGACGAGATGTTATATCCCGATTCTGTACAGTGTGAGGAAGACTAGTGTTGAACTCCCAGGAGATAAAGGCTAAATAGAGAAAGGGAAGCCTATTAAGGAGACTGGGGAGTGCAGCTAGAGAGTGAGCAGGGGCTTGTCATCAAAACAAGCAAAAGTGAGTCACCACAGAATGAGGACCACAGTTTAAAATCACAGCAGTGTCATTAAATATGGTTCTGCTGTACTAGATAATCCTCTGTAGAGAGAAAGGTTCACAGTTGAATTTCCTAGAAAAAAAATCACAATAGTAATTATCAACATCTTGCAAAAATTCTCAAGGAAAGTGTGACCATTATGCTTGATTGGGCCAACATGATCAGCTTGTGAGCTGCTCAGGGGATTGGTGGAGCGGACCGCTGAGCGTGTCTGGGTGGGTGACAGAGGTGTGACCTGGGTATTGGATCTCATCCCTGGCCCTTTCCTCTCTAGCACTGCTCCCCTGCTCTGTTTCCAGCCTCCATGAACTAAGCAGCTTCGTTGCCATGCCCTTCACCATGATGTTTCCACCTTGGTGCCAGATGACCATGGACTGAGTCCTCTTATGACAGGAACCAAATTCTACCTGCCCCCCTTTGGTTGTGAGTGTTGAGTGGTGTGTCCAGCAGCAGGAAAGCTGGCCAATACAGAGCCTGAGGGGAGTGGGGTTGTCCGAGTTTGAAGAATATACACAGCTGCTTCAGATGGTGAAATATTAGAATCAATCTCAGGGGGAAAAGTGGCTGATGAACTTATGGGGCCGAGTATAAGACAGTAACAGTAATGTTAACAGGAACCACACCTTATGTGCTTGGTGCCAAGTCAGGTGTGTCCTGTGCCTTAGCTCTGATCTCTTGAGGACTCTCAAAGACTCAGAGTGCTCGTCCCATTGCAAGTGCTTTACCGCTGAGTGCATCCCCAGCCTATTTTATTTTATTTTGAGCTGGAGTATCACTGAGTTGCTCAGGCTGGCCTGAGATCCTCTTACCTCAGGCTCCAGAATAGCTGGGATTACAGGCATGTGAGACCATTCCATGTTCCAGCTATATTTTGAATAGAGAGTTGGGTTCATTTAGGCTTCTGAAGAGCAGACTGTGGAGAAAGCAAGATGCTGAAATCCGGGAGAAAGGTGAAATCGTCCTTGAAGCAAGACACCAAGGGAGAATGGATTTGGGAGCCTGGGGGAGAGTTTGGCCAGGAGCAAAGGAGCTGTTTCTTCCCTAAGACACAAAGGAGCTACAGAACTTCCACACAGGCTCCACCACATCCTCGGGCCCATTCTAGCCCATGTTTTCCTTATCGTTTTATTAAGACATCCTGAATCATTTGTGTGTTTTCTTCAGGTTTTCATTCTTCCTCTGATATTTAATCAAACATAGGATGCTTGTTTATTAGTTATGTTTTCATGTTTTTGATTTTTTCAAAGATGCAGTCTTTCTGGCGCAAGAATTGCAAATTAAGGGTTATTAAATCCACACGAGCCGAAAACCCTTGATTGCCAGCTGTAATTACCAGCCTGTGTTCTCTCAGTTGTATGCGTGTTGGTGTCACAAGGCAAACCCCAACTCCCTGCTCTGGAAGGTCTCTGAGGCCGCACTGAACACAGCAGCTGAGCTGCTCACCTTGTAGAGCATGTTCTGGAGCATTCCTGAAAACCAGCCTCAGTTTCTGATTACTGCCAATCTGTTTCTTCCATCCTTGCTCTCTTTCTCCCTCCCCTCCCCTTCCTCCTCTCCCCTTCTCTCCTTTCCCTTCCCCTTCCTGCTCCACCCCTGTGTCTCCTCCCTGCTCCCCTCCTCCTCCACCCAGGGATGTTCTACTCAGTGCCACCACGTGCCAGGCCCCGAGCTTGGTCCTGGAGTCATGGCAGTGGGAGCTCAGACATGGCTCCTGTCCTTGTGGAGTTTACCTTCTTATGGAGGAGATGGAGAATAAATAAGCAAACAAAAACATGAACAAAATAATTATAAGCTGCGCTGTGAGGCACTGTGCAATAAGTAAAGATGACTCTGTGATGAAGAATGAGGCGTGTACAAGGGGAGGCTTCTTTTGCTGGGGGCGGGCAGGAAATACCTCTCTAAGGAAGTGGCATTTACCATCCAAAAAGAAGACAGCTAGGTGAAGAGTTAAGTGGTGAGTGTTCCTAGAAGAGGGAACAAGGGGGACCAGCAGGGTCCAGGGGCAGGAGGACAGGGCACACAGCGCTGGCTGGGCTGAGAGAGAAGTCTGAGGTCAGATTCCATGGGGCCCTGTAGACTCTGAATTATATTCACAATACTTGGGGAAGGGCTTTTTCTTTACTACAAGGAGTACGCAGATCTCCGTATCTCTTTCTGTTTGGCAGCTTGAACAACAGACATTTACTTCTTAGTGTTCTGGAGGCTGAAAGTCCAAGGTCAGGCTGTGAAGCATGGCTGGGCTCAGGTGGAAGCCTGGCGCTGTCTTGCATTGAAAGCATTTTTCAGGATGGAGGTCTGCGTGTTGGATGAAGAATGGACTGCAGAGGGATGCCTTAGAAGCAGAGGGACCAACTGGACATGGAATGAATTCATCCAGATGGGAAATGAGGGTGGCTCATACTTGGATGGTGGCAAGGCAGGTAGGCAGAAGTGGAAGGTATTCGAAACAGAGCACTTTTGGAGGTAGAACAAGTGTGGCTTCAGTAAAGAAAAGGTCAGAGTTGATGTATCCATTTCTGGCTTGTATAGCTTGGTGCTCGTCCATGTGAGAACACCAGGAAAAGAACAGCGTTGGGTGGTCAGGATGTAGAAGAAGCAAACAATTTGTCTTGGGTGTGCAAAACCCAAGATGTCTATGGCACATCCAAGTGAAGCCGACAAGCAAACAGCACGTAAGTCCTTCAGATATAAACTTGGATGTCATAAAAAAGATAGAAAGTACTTGAAGATACAGGGCTGGCTTGGGGGAAATGTACACTCCAGGCTCTGGGACTCAGCACTGGAGAAATACAATATTTAGAGGTTACGTGTTAGAGAAAGAGCCACCAAGAACAACTGAAAATGTCCAGGGAAATGGAAGAGAGCCAAGCCAAAGCCAAGCAAAAGAGTGCATCAAGAAAGACACGTACTTCTTTGTGGAATGTTAAGATGGGGACAGAGACGTACCTGCTGCACCTGCAACACGAAGTTTGTTGGTGACTTTGACAAGCACAGTTTCCGGGGAGTGGAGGTGGTAGAAGCCATGTTGGACTGGCTGGCCAGTGTTGCACAGTTCTCATTTAGAATCCACGTATCTTTCCAAAGATCCGAAGCAGAGCTGCCCAAGGAGCCTGTGAACATGTTTTACCATCGCTGGAATACTTCCAGGAGTTGAATATCACAGCAGGCTTTGGGGATCCTGCTAAAGTCACAAACTTTTCACTAGTTCAGATTTAGGGCTAGTTAAATTTTATGAATGACTTAGTAAGTTGGCTTATAGTGTTAGCTGATGATAATAGAGCAAATGTAGTCGTGCATGCTTTAGCAGGAACAGTGCATTCTGGGAGCCACATCGCTAGGCAGTCATGTGTGAACTCCGCAGAGCTCACACATGCAGACCTGGGTGGCGTGGGTCATCCCTTGAGGTGGTCGGTCCCTTGATTCAACCAAGGAACGCGATGGACATAAGGGGTGTGAGGCTGCTGCCAGGATAATGTGGCATGAGACTGACAGTAAACTTTGTTCCTGAGGGGTAGGAGGCTACTCCTAAATAAAGACAAACAGCACAGTGTAGTATAAAAAGAAAGCAGTAAACATATCACTTGGGATTATTATCCAGGTTAGCATGAAATGGTCCTAGAGTCCTTACTATCCTCCCCTATTGCCAATCACAGATTTCCCTCCTTTCTGTAAATTGTTCTGTAAAGTCGTGCATGGTCGCCAATGCCGTCTTTCAGATCAGCATCCTTTCTTGCCTAGTAATAACTGTCTCCAGCTGGTACTGCTGCCACAAGAGTTGATTCCTTTAGCTTAGCATTCTGCACACCCAGCAGCACTAACTTATTTATGTTAATTTTTGTTAGTCCGTGTTTGCAGTACATAATGATCACATTCATTGTGGGGAGTTACTACATGTACATCACACACTCTAATTAATTTTTTATTTCCCCTGCCTCCCTCCTCCTTTCATCTCTTGGTCCACTTCCTTTTTGCAGAAGCTCTATCTCCCTGTTTTCTATTATCTATCTTTTATTTTTCTCTATATTTATATTTTGGGTTTCTCATAGAAGAGAAATCATGATACATAAGTTCATTTATTTCACTTAACATTATAGTCTCAAGGTTCATCAATTTTCCTACAAATGATTCACGTTTATCCTTCTTTATGGCAGAGTAGTGCTCCATTCTGTGTAAATACCACATTTTCTTTATCCACTTATCAGTTGATATGGAGTCTGTGGTCTTGATAAGAGCAATTTTAGTGAAATGGTGCTAGTTTGAGCCAGATAGGACTGAGAGAAACGTGTGATTCCTACACAGTTGCTTGGAACTTAATATGGCACTTGTTGACAACACAGACCTAGGTGCACTGCCAGAGTTCTACACTCTTGCTCCAACTTTATTCTTCAAGGCTTGACTGTACCCCGCATCTTCCCTTTGCCACATTTGTGTAGACGTGAACTCCCACACCTTCGCTGGAGCGGCTTCCATTTTCCTGAGACACTTCCCCCTTTTCCACACTAAAGACGCCCAATCATTCAGGAGGGTGCAGCGTAGGCTCGTCTTCTCCGAAGGCATCTCCACCGTCTCTCGTCACAATGTCATCCAGCTGAGCTGTAGCCCAGGTGTCAGCTTATTACTAGACCAATGGAGGTGGTGAAGGGAGTGAGTGGCGGCTTCCTCTGAGCTCTGCGTCCCGTGTCAGGTCTGAGGTTTTTCACAGCTGGGTGAGGTCTTAGGAGTCTTGGCATCCCCAGCACGTAGTGCATAGAAGACAGAATTGATGTGCGAGGAGCAGCCCTGAACCGGGGAGGCCCCAGTGCGCGGCGCCCCAAGCATGGCGAGGGGCTCACTAGGCATTAGTAGCAGACGCGAGAGCAGTTCTGCGCACTGTCGAAGCTCTCTACTCACCCGGTTTCCACATGCGAAGCACACATGTGGTTTCAGGACGCACAAGGCAGTTACAGCTCGGCAGACTTGAAGATTTGAAGAAGAGTTCTGAATATGTGCTGCCAAAGCAAGCACAGAGAAGTTCTGTACAAAGCTCTGGGCTAGTGAGAAGAGCCATTCTCCTACTCAGGCGTTCAAAAATCTGTCAGAATAGATACTACGGCAAGCGTGTGTGTTTGTGTGTGTGTGTGTGTGTGTGTGTGTGTGTGCACACGTGCAGAGTGGCTGCTAGAATGATTTCATCCACTAAAGGAAGGCTGGCTACTATTCATACAATTTGTTGTTTCTTCATTGGCAAAGTGAAAAATTACTCTACCTAGCACAGAAATCAAATAGACTAAAAATGTGTTTTTAAAAGTTACTCTTTACAATACTAACTACTATTTATAAGCACTTACCATGAGTCTATCATTACACCTTCTAGTGTGGAGAGAATTGTAGATACATCTGTCTTAAAAGAATATAAACTCTTTTAAGACAACTTTTGCAAAATTATGAAAGACAAGAAATGTAAAGAAAATATTTCAAGAAAAGCGGTCATATGGACGGTAATGAGTCCTATCATGTTTTAAATAAATTTTAAAATTCAGTATTGAAAATCATATGATGCTAGATATTTATATAACAGTAGAGAATCAGATCGGAGAAGTACAATATATAGACCAGAAACAGATACGATAATACAAGAGAATTTAATACCTCATGGGGGACCAAGATACAGCAGAGGAGAACAAATGGATTATTCAATCAATTTCATTCTTCAACTGTCACTATAGCCAAAAGTAAATTTAAGGCAGAAAGAGAGTAAAATATAAAGGCCACAACAAATAATCTAAAAGGGAATAGAATTTACTCCTTATAGGTTTCTTCAAGGAAGGGGAAATTCTTAAGTTTAGAAGCAAAAGAAGAAAGCAGCCAGGAAAAGATCAACATGTTGCAGATGAAGGTTTTGCCCCGCTCCTTTTGAGAAAGAACAAATCTGAATCCAGCCTAAATAAACTGGCAAACAATAGGGAAAGATAAAGTATTTTTGGCAAGTTTAAGAAACAAAAGCATAGTATTTCTCTAAAAAATAAACTTTGCACATATACAAAAGAAATAAAACTGATGAACACTGCAAAATATTTATCTTCATTAGCGACCAAAGAAAAGTAAATTAAAGCGAGACTGAAGAAACATTTTTGCATATCAAAACATTGTGCACTCAAGCTATTGGAAATACGTTAGCGATGCAGAGCGAATAGAGGACATACATTCTTTTACACCATTGAGTGCTGTTTATAAATATTGTTTCTTCAAGTCAATTTAGCAATCCTCATTAAACTTAAAAAGAGGATCATATGTTTTCATCTATAACTCTATTTTTAAGAATCTAACAAAAGGAATTAATGCTGGAAAATATCCTGAAAGCAGCCCTGTAGGAAAAGATGTGTGTCAGTGTTTGAATTAGTTGCTGGTGGTTGCTGTGACAAATTACCACGAAGCTGGTAACTTTACGCAACAGAAATGTATTCTTGTGGCTCCTGAGGATAGGAGCCCAGACTGGATTATCACTGTGCTGAAGTCGAAGTGTTGACCTCCCTCTGGAGAGTTGTGGGAAGAATATATCCTCCTTGTTCCAGCTTCTGGTGGTTGCTGGCATTCTATGGCTTGTGGCCACCTCCTTCCAGCCTCTAGCCCCGTGACCACGTGACTGGTCCCTCTTTGGTCTGTAGCCAGGTCTCCCTCTAGTTCTCTCTCTTATAAGGCAACTTGGGATTGCCTTTAGGGCCTGCCTGGATGATGAGGCTGACCCCTCCTCAAGTCCTTACTTGGATTGCATCCACAAGGAGCATTTGCAGGTTCTGAGGATGAGACTCGGATATCCTCAGGAATCATCTTCAATTTACTGTAGTACTCATGCATCGACAGCCGTATGTCCTGGGCTAGGCCCCCTGAGATACTTCACACATGAGAGCCAGTACCTTGTCCCTGACCTCAAGGAGCTGCTGGCTCTGCGGAAAAGACAGACAATCAACCAGCAGCTGCAGTTCTTGACCAGGAGAAACTAGTGCTGAGGGAACCAAGTTTTGAGAGTGAGAGGGATTGGGGTGGTGACATGCCCTTTGCAATTTCAGTGGCAAGTGGCAGGCAGCTAGCTAAGGGCTGCCCAGGAGGAAGGCCACCAACCATACTGAAATTCTGGTTCTCCACATGCGCAATGTGCTCTTCGCTTTGGACTTGTGTTCCCTGTGGGCCTTCACAGGGACCGTTGGCTTTTCTGGAAGGCCCGATCCTGCAGGCTTTAGCCTGTGGAGAAATATTCTCTGGGGCCAACTTCTCCCAAGTCCCATGCTTCCACAGCACTCTCTACCTCCCCGCCCCAACGCTGACACCTGATGCTACCTTCCTGTTTACTTGCTCACACCCTCCACTACTTTGCCGGCTCTTGAGGCCGTGGTTTGTTAGGTATGCATCACCACTGCAGTGTCCGTTTCCAAGCCCCGTAGTAGAGTTCCTGGCATGTAGTTGGTACCCATAAAGATTGGTCGAATGACAGTACAAAGCTGAATATAGCTGCTGGGGAACTTCGGGTGGAGCAGAGCTCCCTCTCAAGCCTCCTGTGTGCACTGATTTCCTGTTATATTTGAGACTTATCCAGGCAGGGAAGCACTGGGTTCGACGTAGTTCAGACAGAGGAAGGCTCAGGGTCAGCTTCTCCATTCCTAGTTGTGTGACTTCTATGTCACTTATGCTTTTGGTTTTGTCTTTTTGTATTGGTCTCTAAAATTGGATTAAAGTATTCCTGGTCTCTATGTGCCCAGTGATACCATGATCCTGCCTTTTCCAGGCATACTGTGTTGTTGTTCCTGTGTCTCTGCCTGTTGGGGAACTTGTCTTATTCTCCCCTCGTCTTCCTTGGAGGGCTCCCGACACCCCTTTAAGACACAGCTCACATATCTGCTGCTCTCACTTCTCATCAAAGCCCTGGAAGCCTCACTCCTCCTCTGTCTTCTCAGAACACATCCGATCACCAATGCGCATATATTTCCTACTCTACTTCTCTTCCCACCTCTTCACTCTCAATTGGAAGTAATATAGATGGCACCACTGGGGACTGTGGGACCACCCTCACTCACCTGAGCCTGGACAATGCCCCAAGGCCAAGCCCCCAACCCTTGTCCTACAGCTTACCACACGGCGGCAGAGATGAGAAGAGGAAAGACCCCTGAGTCTGCCCTGGAACACTCCTAAATTCCAAACCAGGATGCGTGTGCACCAGTGGCCTGCATAACTTTTCTTCACTGGTGCTCGCTGGAGGTCCATGAACACGGCTTGCATCTCATGCATCCAATTACAACAGCGAGTTATGGGAAAGAAGACACAGCAGACACGGCCAGCCTGACTCAGAACCTGCCAATCTCGCTGTTGCTCCTCTGGAAGACCCAATGGAAGGCGCCCCTGAACCAGGGCAACATTTCAAAGCCCTAAACCCCATGCCTTCAGCCCTCATTCCATTTTCTTTTTTCTTTTTCTTTTTTTTTTTTTAATTTAACCAAGAACATGTATTGGTACATTGTACATATAATGTTCACATTCATCACATTTATTTTGTACCTGTACATGATGCATCTTGGTTCTCCCCCCTCTTCCCCACCCCTCCCCTCTGCTCCCTTCATCCCTATTTACAGCAGGTTTATTCACATTTCTCCCTAAATTCCCTTTCCCCTTTCTTTCCTTCTTTCCCTTCCTGCTTTTCCCCCTTCTCTCTTTCTAGTGCTCCTCTCCTTTGTGTATTATCTTCCTTTTATAGTATATCTATTACACCTCTTTGTCCTTATTTACAGCTATGGTTTCTCATAACAGAGAAACAATTCGATGTGTACTCATGAGTGTCTGATTTATTTCACTTAATAATATGTTCTTAAGCAAAAGAAATCACCAATAGAGCAGGGTGAAAACTCATAGACCGGGAAAAAATTTTTGCTAGCTATCCATCAGACAAAGGTTTAACATCTAGAATATACAAAGAACTCAAAAAAATTAAACCTACTAAATTTAAAGACCCAATCCAAAAATGGACATCTGAAATGAATAAACATTTCTCAGATGAAGAAATTAAAATGGCAAATAAATATATGAAAACGTGTTCAACATCACTAGTCATTCGAGAGATGCAAATGAAGACAACATTAAGATTCCATCTCACTCCAGAAAGAACCGCGTATATGGAAAAATCGGCCAATAACGAATGCTGCCGGGGCTGTGGGGAAAAAGGAACCCTCCTCCATTGTTGATGGGAATGTAGACTAGTTCAACCACTGTGGAAATCAGTATGGAGATTCCTCAAAAAACTAGAACTAGAGGTTCCATTTGATCCAGCTATTCCCCTACTGGGGATCTTCCCAGAAGAGTTAAAATCGTCATACCGCAAGGATGTGTGCACAATCATGTTTACAGCAACACAATTTGTAATAGCTAAGTCTTGGAAACAGCCTAAATGCCCAACAACCAATGAATGGCTAAAGAAGATGTGGTTTTTCTACACAATGGAGTACTGCACCGCCATAAAAAGGATAAACTTGAGTCCATTTTCTTTTTGTAGGTGCGAGCCCACTCACTCCAAGAGTACTATGGCCTTAATAAACTTTGCTTTTCCCTTACCATTGGACACATGCCCAGTTCTTTGTTTATCTCACGCAAGAACCTGCAGTGGGATCCTATGCTGGACCCCATCACCCACAGTAACAGAATGGCAGTCTGCCAAGGAGCACCAGGTTTCCATTTTTAACTTTTTATCCCTACAAGTGAGTGCCATTCCCGCATTGATCAACAGTGAATGGAACCGAATTAATTCCCTATCTTTTTCCTCTCATGTGGCATTCGAGCATTTCAGAATATGAGGTAGAAAGAAAGGAAAATGATGTGAGTACTGTGGCAAGTCAGTAGCATGGCAGTCTTGCAGCTCACAGGACTGCTGTCTTCAGCTGTAGAAGCTGAGGCCGAATGGTTGCTCTGCTTAGATATAACTCTCTGTAGACCATAAGCCGAGACCAGTCGGACTCGGCTGGGGTTGCTCAGAGCAGGGAAGGGAGGCTCAGCTCACCTCTTCATAGGAAGTAACAGGTATTAACCTTTTTGAGCTACCTGGATCCATTTGGTAATTTACTCTTAGTAAATGGCTTAAATAGAACCTAAGTGGCCTAGAAAGTTAGTGCATCTGCCTAAAAGTAAGCAATTTACTCTCCTTTCAGTTATCGGATTAGTCCTTAATGGGCTCTTTAAATCTTAATGACTTCCTCAGAATGTGGGATGGTGTAGTTTTTTTATAGTGCTTTAACTAAGCATTTCAAATCAAATCACAGATATTTATTGAGCTCTGTGCAAAGCATGATGCTTAGCTCTGGGACATAAGAGTTGAATGAGACATAGTAGCTATCACTGAGGAGGGCACTATTTTATTAAGTACGCAGACAGATGTCTGATAAATTAAATAATAATCTATGATTTAAATAACAATTCAAGAGACTTGCTGAAAATATTTCACAAAGTAAGTGATTAATTGATGAAATAATTATTCAGACCACATACAGTAGGCATTCCAGAGAGCAGAGGAGTCTCTCGGGTTCTCACAGGCTTATGAGAAGAAAGCATTTGAGTCAGGATTCAAGAGCGTCTAGAAATGGAGAAGAGATCTGTATTATCTGGGGACATAAGTGGAGGTCGCCTGTCACCTGGTGGGACAGGCGATACTGTCAGGAAGTAGTCAGTGGTGGATCAAGCATCAGGGTCAGATTGTCTGGAGGGAATTTGGTATAAAACACAGAACCTGGCAGGAAACTAACACCTCACATCTCGGGACATGGGCAAGAAATCAAAATCAAGAGATTCAGCCTAAAGGAGAAAGACCTCAGAATAATCAGTTGTTGGTAAGGAACAGTTAGAGTAATTAGAACGCCAATGGTGGAAGCAGCAATCAACATCTGAGTGCGTGCCAAGTGCCTGGCATGTGTGTATTATCCTATTTCTTAACCTTCTAATCCTTGTGTAGATTAGCTACTATCATAATTCCCATTTTACAGGTAAGGCTGCCAGGACATCAATTCACATGTATACCGTACCTACCAACCGGCATTGGGAAGTTTTCTCCATATTAGTACTTCCACCTGACAAGAATCTGAGAACTGGACAGGAGTTGGAGAATGTTTGTCCAAAGGCTCTTAAGCTGGCACGCCTCACCCACCCGCCGGGTACAGCCCCTGGGGCTCAGCCTTGCTTCTTGTCTCCAGCTTCCCAGTTGGTCTCCGGACTCGATCTCTGCAGTCTTAAAATTGGTGTTCAAATTTGACTTGACAATTGTTTTGATCGTTGGTCAGATTGTCTCTAGCAGGAATTTCTATTTCCACTCCCACTCCCAAGACCTATCTTGCAAGAGTGAACGTCACCGTCACCCAGTATTCCACACCAGCCTTCCTCGCTGTCACCCCCTGCTGGAAGGGGTGGGTGGGTATTCGGGTGGGTTCAGACATGAATAGAGTTTGGCCCATTTGGAAATCAGTGAGTTTGACAAGAGCAGAGTTCTTCAAGGGAATGGAGGAAAACGAACCCCCTATAGTTCACTGGGGTCAAGGTGGGGAAGACCTTTTATCTGAAATATTTAAAATGTGGCATTTCCATAAGTAACGTTTCATGTGAAGACAATGATAAAACCAATATAGCAATGTGTGCTGAATGCTCCACTCTGCGCTGTCTGCAGAACTGATGTCACGCACGGGGTCTGTCTTGGGCGGAACCTTCTGTCCCATCTCAAGGAACTGCACAGCCTCTGGATATTTTAGATGAGTGTTTCTTAAAGGATGATTTATTGGGAGATCGGGCTCAGTTATATTAAAAATGAAGATTCCTAAGTCATGTCCCAGACTTCCAGAAGAGAAATTCTTTGGGGATGGAGGTTACAGATTTTTAATTCAAATCGTAGACGATTATTGTGCAGATCAAGTTTGTAATGACAGGAACGCCGATAAACACTACAGCCACACAATTTCAGCAAACACTAAGAACTTGCGGGATTCAGTCGATTCTGAGTTTGTCTCTTCAGCCATATTACTTCTTGTTCCATGTGCCACGATTACAATGACTCTGCTGTTCATTCTAAGGCCCGAGATCTTTAGCACTTGCGGCTGTATTCTCTGCCCTCCTCCGTGCTGCCTCCTGGCTCTTGCTTTCTCCTGGTTGTCCCTGCTGCTCAGGGCTGCACCTCCTGCCTTTTCTCTGGATTTCTGCCTGCTCTGCCTTTCTCTCAGCTGATGATTTCGTTGTTGTCTGCACAGAAGTTTGGTGCATACGCTTTTTAATCAGAGATTAGTGGCTCTCTGCACAAGATAATACTCTTAGCTTTTATTTGTTTTTATTTTCCATCCTCATGAATAATTTTAATAGCTATAGGATTATAGAAGAAATAAAACTGTGATTTTTATAGCTTGAGTTTTGTACTTAAAAATCACATTTCTTTCGTGTTTCCCTCATACTCCCCCCCAATTTCCTCTAATGGTCTCTATGACCTGCACTCAAACTCCCTGAAAGATGGAACCTGATTTATTTGGTTGTTCATTTCCCCACATGGAGTCGCCTTGCTGCAGAAGTTCATGCCATTTCACTGCCAGCTTTGAATCACGCATGTATCCCTACTTGAAAAACTGTGGTCCGAGTGGTAGGTTCGCATGGTTTCCTTAAAAAAAAAAAAAAGGGAAGAAATTATGGACCAGTAATAACCTGGAAAATTGGACACCCTCTCCAGTATATTGCCATATTAGTATTTGATGACCTGGGGCTTGGGGGGATCGGCTGTTGTGAAATATCGTCTCATACATCATTTCCTGCTTTGAGAATTTAGATTCACTTGGTCTGGCTCTGGTCCTGTAGAGAACTGACGTTCTGCTATCTCGGTGGGTGTTTGTCACTGTGGCCTCACAGTGGAAATGCAAGACAGGGCTGAGCATATTCCAAGAGTTGCACACTACTCTTTCTCTATTCCAGAGAGGTTGAGTGCACAATAAAAATTCATGAATCTCTTTTTCAAGTGAAAGCTTAAAGCAAGACAATAAAGTCAGTTGAAGGATTCCATAGATACAAAAAAAAAAAAATCACAGGACTAGTGCTTCTTCAGGCCAGAGGATCAATTACATGCTGGATTCTTTGAGAGACCATGCATTAGTATTTATAGCAGGCACGCCAATTGATTATTCTGGACTGCTCTTAAAATACAAGAAGTCTTGATTTACAGGCACCTGCTTTCTCACTACGGGTGTGAAATCCTGGTTCTCCCTGTGTCTACGAGGCGGGGAAATTACACAACACGTGTCACGACGGTCACATTACAGGAAAATCTAAATGGATAATTATTGCTCTGAATACTGACCATTAAGCATATTACACGGATCATGAAACTCCTATTCAAAAGTATTGCTCCTTACAAGAGGAGACTCAGAGTTTGTATTCCGTAACATCTTTTCTGGCTGCCTAACTGCGAATATTTACTGTATGGAGAGGAGGCTCCCAGCCATCCACTCAGCAAATGATGATCGAGGGCCTGCTGTGCTCCAGGGACTCTCCCAGTGTCTGCTCCTGCTGTCACTGAGCTGACCTTCCAGCGGAGGAGCCAGAGACAATGTAGGGTGGCGTGGAAGGGTGGGGAGGGCCTCCAAAAGAACGAACTGGAATGTGGACTAAAGCGTACGGAGATGGGTGGGGGTGCAGCTCGTCATCAGGGTGGATGGGAAAGATGCCCAAAGGAGAGTCAGACCTGGTGAGAGAGCAACAGGATGCATATTTATTGCTGGCAGGAGTGAACACTAACGGCACCCTCTGGCAATAGTCTATAGAAAGTGAAGACAGGCACGCCCTGTGAATTAAGAATTCTCCATCCAGGTACACACTCAGCAGAAACGCCTGCAAGGACAGCTCAAGAATTGCCTTTTTGCTTATGTGCTTAGTAATGAGGCTCCCATTTGTGTTAACCTCACAGTGCTCAACAGCGAGGGTGCAGGGTTGGGATGTGTTGTATACATTTCTGGCTGCTACTGATTTGCTGAAAAATTTATTGCTCCGAACACCTATGGTGTTTAATTTTCATAGCCTCAAACTAAGAACAACCCAAGTGTCCATCAACAATAGAATGCATACAGACTTATGGTATTTCATACAGTGAAATACAGCAGTGAAAATGAGTCACATCTACATACTCATCATGACGAATCTCAGGAACACAATGTGAAGTGGAAGAAGCCAGACACAGTGGGCTGTGTGATGTACAATTCCATTTATACGATGTTCAAAAAGGAGGCAAAATTGAACTGTGGGGTGGAGGGAAAGCCTACCTGGGTGGTCAGTCTAAAAACAAGTGAGCTGGTGATTACTATAGAAGTTAGCAAGTTATAGTTGGTGCTCTACACCTATAGGAGTAGCATCTGAGCATTCAATCAATTGCAGATTGAAAATATGTGAAAAAATTGCACTGAATGCCCAGACTTTTTCTCTTATCCTTCCCTAAACAATACAGTATAATAAAAATTTACATATGATTACATTGTATCAGGTGTATAAATAACCTAGAGACAATGCCAAGTACACAGGAAAGTATATTTAGTTTTATGCAAATGTTATGCAGTTTTATACAAATGAGGAGCGTCTTGGATTTTGACTTGCTTGGGGGGTTCTGGGAAGACTCCTCCACAGAAGCTGAGGGACAAGGAACTTCTCTCTGGGGAGAGGAAAGGTGGTGCCTGGAAGCAGACACGTGGGAGAATCTTGGGTGTTGACAGTCTATTGACCTGCAGGGTGCACCCCATCCTGCTGGGGTCTGTTCACCTGGGCTTCCCCTAGACAGGACCTAGCTTTGTGACACTACTCTGAATGACGCATTGTTATTTTTGTGTCTTTAACTTTTTGTTACACTTCCCAGAAGAAAAAATATCCGTAAAAGCACAACCCATGTATAATTTGTGTACTACTTTTGTATAATAGAATAAAAACATCAACGCTTACTCTTCAAAATTATAAAAAATGAGAAACATGCAAGAAGAAACTTTAAAAATTAATGACACTTTATGTTGTATTTACAATGTTTAAATTATTTAATACCAACTTGATTTTTTTTCTAAAATAGAAACAGCTTTTATTTTACTAATTTTTATTTGTGATGTCATTATTGTTTACTTGTGAAAGATGCTGATGAAAGATTTTTCTTACCTTAAGCCATATCCGAAGGTGTTCTAGCTATTAAGGTTGTGATGGGAATGGAGAATAATATTTTTTATAATATCTTTATGCTGAGATTGCCTTGAGGCACTTTACAGAGCAAACAATGGCAGTAAATAACCCTGAGCAAATTCTGCCATTTTTATGAATTTAAAACTCTACACATACCAAATAAAGAAGTTTGCCCAGAAGGTGCAGCCTTTGTTACTACTATTAATATTCATTCCCAAGCCTACTAGGGATGCATATGTAATAAAATACCTTGCTGATTATAAAGGTCAGCAGTCATAAAAAAGGTTTACCTGTCCACGTATCTGCTTGGCAATGTTGATCACATTTCTGTTAACGCTGAGGTGCTCAGGACAGAGGCTGGGAGTTGGAGACATGTTGCATAATGTGACTGACAGCTATTGATTTACGGAGGAACTCAGTGTTCAGTCCACTATTATGCCAGGAGCTGCCAAGGTGCACAACAATCTCATTACAAAGGAAAATCTAGCATTCTTTTCTTTGTTCTGGGGTAAAATCTGTATTTTCTTTTTTGCTCTCTGTGTGTCTGCATGTGTTCATGTGTGCACATTTGTTCACAAAATGTGCACTGTATCCATTAATCAGAGCTTATTGCCCAGAGAGATAAAATCTATTAATAGCCCTTAGTCATACTTGATCTCTCGCTGGCCCCTCAACTGTGGAACCTGAGGGTTGCAAAGACGAGGGTGAACTAGATTGCATTAGGAACCCAAGGACCTCCTAGGACAGAAGAGCTTGTGATACCCTCAAATTCAATGTTACACGAACTTGTAGAGGCAGCCTCTTCAGTGAGGGTGATGGCAGGGTAGGCATAACACTTCAGTGATAAAATTCTGAGACAAATTGCCATAAAAGATAGAAAAACATCAGGTCCAGAGTTTGGCTTCGGCCAAAGTTAGATGGTTAGAGGACAATGGTTTTTCTGGGGCCGGGAAGCACAGACATGAGAGCCTATCTACCTACATCCGGTTGCAAACGTGAGTCCCGGGGTGGTGCCCGAGCAGCTGAGGCTGGGAACTACGAGGCAAGCAGCTCAGGTCAGAGGAGGGTCTTCCCCTTCCCCACCAAGAAAACTAGAGCAGGGATCTCCACCATGTGGTGGTTCAGTCCAGCTCTCTTTCTTTGGGTTGGACGGGGAGGGATTATTTATGTCCTTAGAACAGCAACAGCAAGAAAACATGAGGCAGTTCTTCACATGGTCTCAGAAGGGGCATGTTCTCTGTGCTGGGGAAGTGAAGTCTTGGAAACTTGTTAGAAATGCATGTTCTTAGGACCTACTTCGGCCCCCCTGAATTAAAACCTCAGAGAGGGAAGATCAGCAATTTGTATTTTAACAAGTCCTACAGGTCACTGCAATACTTGCTAAAATCTGGGACCACTACTCTAAGACAGCCAGCTTCTTTTCCGCAGAAGTAGTCAAATACTCCAGCTGCAGCACTCTACCAACAGGGCTAGAACCTTAGGACTAATGGCAGCTCTGGCGAGCAGTGACAAATCAGGGGCTAAGTCCCGCAGCATTATGCCAACAGCAGTGTTGTGTTAACTGTGGGAGACACTCACCCTTCATTACTTCTGGGATTCCACCCGGCCCTGAGGAACTTCTCTGAATTCCGGTTTTAATGGGATTTGGGATGAGGTATACTGAACTTTGGACTCCAGAAGTTGGGGACTTTGTGAACATTCATGGGATGTAGACTCGGAAGGGAGATTCTTTTAACTTGTGATAAGAAGGAGCCTGGGAAAGTGTTCTGGATGGTGTAGGAAGAGCTGCTGCAGTGATGTAGGGAGGGATTTCACTTATTAATTATATAAATTAATTTTAAATTAATCTAAATCAGTTTGGTTTAGAATGTTGAAACCTTAAACATTTTTATCGATTAATTCAAGGCTTAGCACCCTGACTAATAGTGTTCTTGACTTTATGTTGGGATGTCTAAGAGGCCCTTATGTCTAGATGATAACAAGGAAAGAACTGGACTCCTGTAACCAATCAGTTAAGACTCCATTTGCTTGACTGAGACGGGAATCATGAATCAGCACAGTGCAGCTCTGCTAGCAGCTCTGGGCCTTGAGCACCAATGGCCCTGGTGCTGCGGGCGGGCACCAGCTATGGCTGGACGCAGTCAGCCAACACTGCTGGTTGCGGGCCTCTGCGGCTTCCCATCACCAGTCAGCCCTGCTTCTGCCAGATGCCAGCAGGCTGCTGCTGTCTGCTGATGAGCTGTTCAGGGCCAGCAGCCCCTAGTGTTCACAACTCTTTCTTTTCAAGCTACCACTCTGTCTACCCTAGAGGACCTTCCAAGCCTAGACTACCTAAGTGATAAAACACCTGGAGATTTACAAGACCACAGGAACAAGGCTTTATTTGAACAGAACCTATACTACACCACTGGGTGGGGGAGTCAGCACACCAGAAGGAGCCCTCCTAGACCACCAACCAGGGAAGTGTGAGGGGAGCCCTGCTTATATAGCAGCTGCAGATCTATGGTTGGTTCAAGTCCAGGCCTGTGATTGGTCCGAGTTTGAGTCTATGGACCCGTCCAAATCGTATTCTACTGCTTGGTTCAGATTCAGACCTGGTAATGTGAGGGAGGGGAAGGACCTCCCAGAGCAGGTGTGGGCCATTCAGAACAACCACAGCTGTCACAGAGGCCACGGGTGAAAAAGTGGGGAGACTCAGCTGTTTACATCTCTGCAAAACTGATAGGGCTAAAACTGGGAACTCTTCAGGAGGGCTAGCTGCGTTAGTCCCAGCTCCTGGGGGCTCAGGGACGTGGGGTATGTTAATGAAGGGTCTGGGTTCCTTCCTGGTCCCTGCTGCGTTAGGGCCACGTTCGGGACAGTTTCCCTGCCACTGCCCAGAGGAAGCATTTGAATGGCACGGGGGCTGACTGGCAGCCGAATTTCCAGCCGGGGCTGGGAGTAACCTAGGAGGACACCAAGGCAAGCTGTCCCAGTCCACCTCTGTGGGGGGAGCCAAGGGGACACGGGGAAGAGAATGTGACAGCTTTGGTGGAACTGTGACTCCTCCAGCGTCACGGGGAAGGAAAAGAGGGAGAGCTGGGCTCTCATCGCCGGCCTGCTCTCATCTGGAGGCTGCTGGACTGCAAGACCAAGGTAAAGCCCTTAGCTGGCACTGCCTCTGTTCTGCATGAAAACAGAAGTAGAGTCGGCATCCCTGTCAGGAAGAAAACTCAGTATTTGTCTCAAGAGAGGTGAGGGGTCCTCTGTTGTGCCATGCTGTATTTTAGACTTAACATTTTGAAGAATGTGACATGCCATGAGGACATTCCCAAGATGTAATATGAAACAGTGCAAAGTTGAGACTGGAAAGATCAAAGAAATGACGGGTATTTATGGAATGTTCCCTCTGCTTTTATTTTAAGTACTTCGTGAACTTTCTTTTTCTTTAAGAGGAAACTGAAGAAAAGAATCCTCATATCTCAATGATAAAGGCACAACAGATGTTAAGGGAAGTCTTATCACAAATTCTGGTGCCATTATATTATACTTCACATTATCCTTAATTTCTCTCACTTTCTTCCCACTGAAGAATATGTTACATCATCTCCATATTAAAGGACTGCAGGAAGCTATAGACATTTCTGCAAAATTTTTGAAACTGGAAACAGCCATACTCATAAATCCACGGTGTTTAAAGTGATCATGAGCTGTAAAATCTTACTTTAATGGTTCTGAGCATATAAATGAGAGCAGAATTTGCTCTAGGCCAGTTATTGCTATCCTGGCACTTCTTCAGTGGGGTTGTTGGATTCACTAACCATATACAAGTGGCTACATGTTTTAGTGCAGAATAAGTGAATAGTGTATCTCTTTATCCAAAATCTAGATGCTGTCATAAGTAGTAATACTTTTATCAGAATCAGCAACACAGTAGACCAGTCTGAATAATTCTGATTGTAAATTTGGTTAGGACCCCAAATCTAGCTAATTTTAAGAATTATGTAGGAAGCTTTTCATAAATGCATGCATATCCATCCCCCTGCTTAGGAATTTTGATTTAGTAGGCCTACAAGATTCCCAGAGGTTTGTCATTGACTAGGTTTAACCACTGGCTACTCTGTGTAGCTATGTACTAACTCCATTGACAGACTGATGAGCCATGTATGCAGATATATAGATGTATAATTATGCATAAAATTTATTTGTAACTTTACAGTTTACAAAATATGTTCTGAGGTAATTATCTGAGCTTCATCCTATCTGTCCAGGTAAGCAGGGATGTTTAAGCACAAGGACCTAAAGCTCAAGGAGGGTCTCAGGCTTAGAGCGGCCTGGTTGGTGGTTGGTAGAAACAGGATTCAAATCCGGATCCTTTTTCCTGTCTCAGACCTCGTGCTCTTTCCCTCTACCCACAGTCTCGGCGGCGCCTTCTTCTTCAGGAAGGCTTGATCAGGGTCGTTTCTTTAGACTGGAGGGGAGGAGGAAACAGAGAAACAAAGCCACCAGTTTCTTTCTTTCCCTGTTCCAGAAGAGGCCAGCTGTCTGTGCATCCAGGGAGATGGTAACCAAGGAGGCACAGCAGTTCGGTTTGGGCCGGGGGCTCTTGGCCTGGTGGCAAGCAAGAGTCCCAGGAAATACTGGGCTTCAGAAAGTCTATAAACCTTCCACAGCTACATGCAAGAATCTGTATTTATTGATTGATTTTTAAAATTTATTTAAAAAATTTATTAGTACATGTTTGCAATACAAAGACAAGTTTCATTTTGGATATTTGGTACGTGTACATGACACATTTGATTCTTTTTATGTCCCCTTCTCCACCCTGTTTCCCCCTCCCTCCATCTCCTGGTCCTCTTCCCACTTGCAAAACACCTACTCACTGTTTTCTTTTATCTATCTTTTATTTTTCTATAAAGAAGGATAAATTTGAGTCATTTATAGGAAAATGCATGCACTTTGAGAGCACAGTGTTAAGCGAAACAAATCAAACAGAAGCTTAAATATTGTATGGTTTCTCTCATATGACGAATCCAAAGTATAAATACAGAACAAAATAAAAGAGCTTTGTATTTAAATGTGGTTTAAAATCTTAGGGTGGCGCTCTACTATTCTAAGACTAAGGTCACCCTCACCCTGATTTTGTTTTGGAGTGTGGCTTCCTCCTTCGATTGCCCTGCCAGGCTATTTGTGAACATGCCCGTCTCCTCTGGCCCAAATGTAGGCATATGCCCCACCCTGAAATCACTGAACAGCCTTAGTTTGAAGTTTAGATTATGAACTAAGTGGTACAAAACTGAGATCATTTGGAACTCTTCATCTAGCAGAGGTATTCTGAGCAATTTCTGGGATTGGAACTTTTCAGAATTGCTCAATTCCCCTGTTTTCAGCCAATTTGTCAGTTTTCCCTTTGTATCTGTGAACTCTACTGTGTTAGAGTTCTCTAGAAAATGGGAGAGAATAAGAAACTGACCAGTCTACCAAGCCCAAAATCTACAGGATGGACCAGCTGGCTGGAGACCCCAGAAAGAGGTGATGCCACTGCTCAGGGCTGCCGAGGGCGGTCTGCCAGCAAGTCTTAGTCTGCAGTGTGCTGCTGTGACAGACATAATGACATACATGTATTTCTCACAGTCTGGAGGCCGGAAGTCCAAGGTTGGGAGCCACATCTGGGGAGGCCTCTGGCTGCATCATAAGATGATGGAAGGCATCACAGGATGGAAGGGCCAAAAGAAGACCACAAGAAAGAGCAAAGGGGCATGAACCTCAACTTTCATGTGAACCCACTCCCAGGGGTGAGATCATGGGCCCATCTGCCCCATCTCGCAGCCTGGTCACCTCTCAGGGACCCCAAGAATATTCACTGCCTGGAAGAACTGGGAAGAGAGACAGTGAACAAAGAGCTGTGTGTGCTAATTACCAAACTCAGGCCTGGACATGCTTCTCTATTGGAGACATGAGTGCTGGGGAGGAAGCACAGCCAGAGTCAGTGACCAGGAATGGGGAAGAGGGAGTGTTGCTCACAAACCTGTTTCTCCACTCTCAAGGGTGAGGGGG